>CAJNIZ010007569.1:0-77204 GCA_905231905.1 Symbiodinium pilosum
TTTCCTCTCTCTCCTCTCGTCTCTCCTCTCTCCTCTCTTCTCTCCTCTCATCTCTCTTTTCTCCTCTCTCCTCTCCTCAAATGCGAGTCCAAAAATGACGACAATTCTGGGTTTCGCGACCACGACCCCCTCGATCCCTGCGACTATTGACACTTTTAAGACGCGAAGACCCGAGACGAATCCAAAAGTGACGACAATTCTGGGTTTTGCGATCACGATTCCCCGAATATCTGAGATTATTGATATTTTTGAGACGCGACGACCTGAGGCGAATCCAAAAATGACGACAATTCTGGGTTTCGCGACCACGATCCCTCGGATCTCTGCGATCATTAATACGTTGATAAAGCGAAACGAAAAAAATGACGATAATTCTATATTTTGCGACGATTTTAGACTCTACGGATTCCCCATCATATCCGACCCTCCGCGGACATTTTGCGATTCCAACGACCTTGTATCGCCTCCTAGACCCCAATTTTAAAACGAGAATCCTTCTACTACCCATTCGAGAAAAAGATCGAGCAGAATATTCGAGATTCAATATATCTACCTTCATCAATCTAGTCTTATCGAAAATTATAGGCTCTTTGACCATTATTCGCTCATAATTTGAAGAAATAATTATCCTCCGCATCCTAGATCAATACCGAAAATATATAAGCTCATATACTTAATCATCTAAATTTTATAATCCTGAGAAAATCTAAATCAATAAAAAGAAAATATAAATCTCACCCTATTCAAAAGATCTAAGAAATTCTCGAATCTAACGAAAAAAATCAAATCGAATATCTTTAATCTATATCTTCAATTATATCTAGAAATCCCCGAAATTTTCTAATATATAAGATGCCGTCATTATAAGAAAATATAAATCAATTAGAATCAGCTCAAATCCTCATCTTTTATAGATATAATCATTTATATATATATATTCTTGAATACTCATTATATTTCGAATAATCGTATTCCCATTTAGATTAAGTCATAAATTCCAAAATCATCTTTTCATTCATCATCTCCTATATAATTTTTCTTTCTTCTTATTTTATTCTTAATTCATTCATTTTACACAAATCATTCATTTATCAGAATTAATCCCATCATCTTTCGTAGCGATGTTCGATCCTTTTCAATTCAAAGATATTTTTCCGTATTGCAAGCACAACCTAATCTTTTTCATAATTATGATATATATTTATCTCAAACGAAATAATATCTGATATCATCTAATTTTTTCATTAAATTCCAATTATTGATCTCTTATTATGACGGATCTTTTGGGTATGAACTGATCATATTGATGAGATTCTCCATTCTCTATACGGGATTTTTGAATCTTATCAGATCTATGGGAAATGAGAATTCGCAAATAACCCTCAAAATCGGATTTTCTTGTGCGAGCGCCCATGCCCCATCCCATACATACCTATCAGCAGCAAATCAGATGCTCTTCATCCTCGTCCAAGCCAAAGACTAAAAAACGCATGCAATCTTGACTTTGTGCTGTGAACTTTGGATTGTTCTGATTTGTTTTGCCATGTATACATTGACAGTGCCTACATTGCCAGACTGCTCTTACCAGAGTTTTCATTTCTGTCATCATAGGTACCTGAGTTTTGCCTAGCTGCTGTTATTGGTACTACCACCGCCACCAAACCTTACACGAGGAGATTCCCATGAATCTTGAACCCAGTCACGTGCGGAGGTCCACCTACTCGTGTAGGATGAGGACAGTTGTTCTTCGATATATCCAATTGGCCTGCTGAAGCTTGAGACTTGCACACTTGATAGCTTCACTCTCAAAGGCTGCGAAGAGCACCTGCTTGCCGAACATAGGTCCATCTGGGCATGCTTCGCTGCTACAAGATGCGGTCTCAGCAAATCGCTACAGTCTGCATAGATTGCAGAAGTCAGGTGCATCTGCAGGGAATCTAATCGTCTGGGAAACCATATCCCGTCCCTCGAAGCCTGAACCCCAAAACCTGATCTGTTTACCATGAACCTCCCTAAACCTGAAACCTCCACCCTCAGTGCCCCCAGGTAAGAAACTGAAATCTCCACACTCAGCCGAGACGGTCTTCAACCACAGGTCACCAAAGACACTGGGGGCTGCTTTCCGCTAGCTCGTTGGGCCTGGCACCACAAGGCGTTTGAGTTCGAGGAGAAAATTAATGAGTAGTTGTGTAGCCCGTATGGGTTCAGCACTTACTGTCGGGTTTTTCTAACCTACCACAGATTGTTGGTAGCGGTCCATGCAATTCATACTGGCATAAAACCAACGTCTGAGGTACAAATCAGCTTGCCCAGCAGTGCCAATAGTCATTGCTTGGATCGCGCACCATCCCCCATGCTGAGCGCAAGCTTATCTGGATTAGCGAGCGATGAGCACGCGTACTCGACAATAGTGGTCGCGAGTACCCATCATGTCTTCCTCACTCCCAGTAAGCAAGCGTAGGCATTCGGAGTTTATCGCGCTTCAGGTCGCGCTTGAGGTCGGCTAGGACTGAAACTATGGCCACATCGTCGCTAAGGGAGGTCTAGTGCGAAGCAATCTTGTTTCATCTTGTTTCATACCGCGTCAGTGACTGATGCACGAGTCTATTTCTGTCGAGTTTGCAACATCATCAATCTTATCCTGCTTCTGGTTGTTGTCATGCTTATGTATGGCATTGCATGGCATTGTATGGCAATACGGTTCCAATTAGATCTACCCCTAGGCTAGCTGAACACAAACCAAGAAGACAAGGATAGTTCTAGCTAACTTGAGCTTGTGACCAGCTAGGCTTAGTGGCGATGACGCACAAACAGCGACAGCAACATCAGTACGCGTTGACAAAAATCAAATGTCAGACGCCACGGCCAAGAAGTGAGGACCAAGAAGAATGAGTTCGATCACGGCACGCAAGCAATGTCATGTATTGCGCCCGAAGTGTCGGCAAGCATGCTTGCCCCCCAACACCCGCTTCTAAGCTCCATGGCCGTGATGGACGAAGCAGCGCTGCGGTTTTGGAGGAAAGGTTGCTGACCCGAAAACCTTACCTCTGAAAGGGAAGACAACAGCTGTAAAACTTCTCCTGTGCAACTCCATGCGCTTTCAGGTTGCAGTGAAGGCCCACGATCTTTGAAGTACAACAAGCTAAGACCACAAGATATACAGCCCAGCTATGCAAATCCTGGAGCTGCACCTGGACAACGTCATTTGCTTCCCGGTGCAAACGCCATTACGTGCACAACTCAAAAAGCACCATGATCCGAAATCTACTCCTGGGAGTCCATTTAGACGATGCTGAGGAGGCGTAGATGCTGCAGCTACAAGGGCTCTACGGCTTCTAGGCCTAGACCCTCTGAAAGGTTTGCGAGGCGCGCCCACTTGCGTCTCTGATTCCTGCAGGAGGCACGTCTCGAATTCAGCACCTGGCGGAAAAAGTGGGTTGAAACGACTGAGTCCTTTCAGTGTTCTCTGGGTTGAACTACGGGTATGCTGCTCCGTGATCCACGTGTTGGACCCCGTCTGGGCTAGGCCATGAAGGCAGGGTTCTCACAACCTGTCTGACGCTGGAAGGCCTCAGTGGGGCCTCTGATATGGCGTCTAAAAGGTCCAGTGTCCTGTTGTCTAGCACCCGAAACTCTCAAGTGACGTACCCGCTCATTTTTCGGATGTAGCGTTTGGCCCCCCAAAAAACAATGATGGGACCAGACCAAGTTCCAATGGTTTCAACCTCAAAGACGCGATGGTCACAAATTGTTTCAGATGTAGCGTTGTTAGCGGTACAGCGCTGAACATTAAGCCTTTTACCGCGGCTTATTACCGTGATTAATACTGCTAGGACCATCTTATGAAGCTCAACCCTAAACCCTGAATTCCCTTCACCCTGAATTTGCCATACACCCTGAAGCTTAGATCGCCTGTATTCTCAGCCTAATTCCCAGTGTGGCCTGGCGAAGCTGCTCAGATGCTCTCATCCTCGGCTGGTACACTATTCTGTCCTGCTACAGGGTAGCTGTGGAAATCATGAAGGCAAACTACCTTCTAGATCCTCCCCAGGTCTAGAATTCTAAATGCGAGCGTTGAATCGAAGAGGCTTTGAGGCAAATCTTCGGGTTGAAGACCTCATTTGTCTATGTCTCGAAGACAGCTCAACCGTCTACACAAAGAAAGAGAAAGCCCCTTGGAAGCATGTGCAGTGGCCCACTGCTTCGCCCTGCCTGATTAGGAAAACCCAGCCTGTCTAAACCGCGACTGAGGAGGCCTTACAGTGGATCCAGAAAAACAGTTCATATCCCTGCCGTACTTACTGTCTGTGACTTCTTAATCCTATGATTCCTATGATAACGGAAGAACTATGATACGTTCATTATGCTTGTTCGGCGCTAGTCGCTTTACTATACTTGTTACCATTTACGCTCTTCATTTGCTGCCGGATTCACACCTATCGTCCCCCAGGACACGCCATACATATACCCTGACGAATGATCCTTAGAAACCCTATGCCGTACTCACCAGCACACTGTATGCATACATATCTTAGATATCTATATGAAGCTCCAGACTACCATCTTTCAAGTTCGAGGTTCTCTGGGGCATCCTCATGAAGGTGACTGAGGAGTTTAATCAACATGAATCCGGGGCTTTACATCTGCTCTGAGATTAGGCATGAGCTGTGCAGGAACCCGGCACAACAATACAGTCCAAGTGGAAAGCCTGCTGCCATGAATGTCCACACCCACTCATGAGGCGCAGCCAGTCCTTATATACACCTTCACGAAATCCCCAAACCCAAGCCCCTTTGTAGATGTTCTTCTTTTGGAGGCAAGAGACAGAAGCATATGCACGAACAACAAAACTAACTGCCACTTGCTGGCGGGGCATGCCCCGAAGATGTGAATCCGAAAGGCTCGGAACCCCAAAGCCCTGATTCCTTCAACCTGAAAGTCATACTCCATGTAGGTATATCTGATACCATACATATAGTTAAAGGCCTCTGATTCATATGGGCTGTGTATTTGGAAACTTTAAACCCCGCACATCCCCTGAAGCCGTGTTTTCGGCTCTACCCTTGCGCAAACTAACATGGAACCCCATGTAGGGCGCTTTTTTAAAGGGCCTTAGTCTTTGCAGGGCCCCTGCTTGGGTTATATAATAGTTTGGGAGTGTGCCAACGAAAAAACGCGAATTTCTAGAAACCCCGAGTCCTCAGCCCGAAGGCTGTATATCTGAATATCCTGTAAAATGTGTTGGAAAACCCATTTGGGAGTTTTCGGGGGAAAGCTCGCGTCCTCTGGCATATGCCAAACGACATTAATGTAAACCTTGTTGTAATGATCGCCCAACAGAAGAGCTATAGTCTAAACTCCTAGTTTCCCCCGTAATGACCCTCTATAATGCTCCCCCTACCCCCCTTTAGGGAGTTTGGACTATAGCTCATATTCATCTTGAGTTCAACATGGACTCATCTGGGGTTAACATGAGACCCCCAATTTTGGCAACCCTGGCTAAGAATCGCAAAGGCTCCATGTTCAGAAATGCCCTCTGGGCCCGCGCAGGACTAGCAACCTGCATGCTCGAGTTTAGCATTGGAAGTTCTATCAGGTGCTTCCTGCTGTGAAGGAAGTGAATTCTTCAGGTGTAGTATTTGGGGCGGTGTTGTTAAGGTTGTGGGTTTAAGCTTTTTGCTCCAGGATTTTTCACGGTCTAGGGTTGGGGTTTAAGGGTTTGTTGGGGTGCAGGGTTTAGGGAACAGAATTATGGGGCCCACTACTACGGCTTGCAAAGGGCTACTAGCGGGATCCCTTACGCGTTTGCGTAACAACTAGGAGAAGATCGAGCATTAGGGCTTGCTGATGGCATCCCAAGCCCAATGTCTTCGGGTTTTCGGAAGCTTTTATGTGGACTGCTTTGCCCCTGCCGATTCAACCTGCAAATCTCCTAATGCAAGTCAATGAGACTGCCCTTGATCAGGGCAGGACCAAAATCAGGGCTAGAAGGAATCCCCCAAACCCTAAGCCTTGAACTCTCAGCCCTGAATCGGCCCTGAATCGACATCTCCCCAACCCTGAAGCCTACTTCTGACTTGAGACCTCGTATGCTGTAGGCGACGTTCAACGCAAAAAGGAATGTTTTGCAAGATTGTCGCCATTAGCCATAAGACCCAGGACCCTTATAGACCGCAAAGCCTGGAATTCGGCCATGAAATCCTGCAGGCCAATGTGGATTATGGCTTTTCCAAGTACATGTCCTCACATTATAGGATGACCAGGTTTAGCACTGCCTTGAAAGTAGCCTCACTTTGTGAGCTTCAAGGTTTCAGATTCTGCGCTAGGGGTGCGCGGCATGAAGCTCCTGGTCTTTTGGGACAAAGTATTGGGATTTGAATGCTTTGACTATAAGGATGTCTACAAACTCTTGCACACCACTTCAGCCGGCTCCGGCGTTCTTTTCAGCTGCTCATAGCATGCTAGACTAGGGGGCCGTCGTGTCGTTTTGACTTGCTAGGAACAACGGCTTTTCATGAGATCTTTTCATTCTGCGACCTGTCTTGATGGACTGTACAAAGGCAACATGCTTGGGGACCAGAACTTCCAGTACAAGGCTTGTTTCGGTGTACATGAGGAGCTTTGCTCTATCTGCCTGGAGCTCTCGGCAAGATTTTTCATTGACGGGCTGGTACAACGTTTGCTCAAAATACCAGCGTCCTAAGCCTAATTCGTAGCGTAAGTGATACTGATAGCTTCACATGAGACAATTTCTTGCGAGCCCGAGCCATTTCTGCTATGAAATCATCTCGAGGAGGATTCCTTTGGACAGATTCTTTTCTGGGCTCTCATGCTGGACAGATACCAGGAGCTGGGATCGCCATGAACGATTGAAAGCTTGCCCCCTTCAACGATTCATGCGGATATTTCTCAAGGTAAAAGGCCTCTTTCTATCCTCACACCAGAGAAAACGTGTCAGGATTTCGAGAGCCCCCTATCCAGCAACTGTTGCATGGTTCCCCGCATCCACCTCCCCAAAACCTGTAGATCCCCTCTACAGCGGACCAATTCTAAAAATAATGCAGGTAGGCGGTAGGCAGTATGAACAGGAGTAAAGGAGAGTCCTCGAAGCAGACAGAATGCTTGGCTAAAACAATGCGAGGACCTATGGAGCTTTCCCGAAGTTATCCGTTCCTTTTGGGGATCCCTACACTGTGCAAGTGGCCCGATTTGCGCCACGACGCATTTGTCAACATGTTTTTCCTCATGCGATTGAAACCATCCGCTTTTGAAGACTTGGATTCGGATCTTAACCCCTGAAATCTCGAGATCAAAACAAATGAGTTTATGCTTCACTCGGACTTGTATGCTCTTCGAACACGAACGTTATTCAGGTTTGGGCACGGATGCTCTGGTCCCCCGATGCTCTTGGAACACCAGTATTATTGTGGCCTGGGCATGGAAGTTCAGGAATAAGTCGCGTCTCACGGCCAAATGAACGCCGCTTGGTTACAACTAGGTTCATAGGATTTTGAGTATGTACCGGGACCTTGATTTTCGGAAGTGCCCTTGAAGGGCCAGGGCCGCATGCGAATTCATGAGAAGCAAACAGTGTTGAACAGTAATTAGGTTTTCAGGGCCATCGCCTCAGTGTGGTCCTCCTGGTTTCTGTGCGGCGATCCCAAGGAGATTCCTGGATAAAGATCTGGACCATACCCCCTATATCGACAGGAAAGAAGCCTGAAGAAGCCAACATTCGTTTTCTCTTCAGGCGCCCCCTTCCCTTCCCGGGGCCCCTGACCCTGAACCCTGGACCCTCAAGGCGGCAACAACCTCTGCATAGATCAGCAGCACCCTTGCTCCAATCAATATCGCGACTAACATGCTGTTGTAGTGAACGGACTTCTTTAAGAGGATGTATCACACATTTCATCTCCACTCGCAGGGCTTACGCCTACAGAACATCTGTCAAGTCCTGCTTGGCCGTAGTCTGGGCAGCCTGAAGCTTCGATTCCTCACGCTTTTGGGGAGATCTGCATGCCTCTATGTGGAGATCATTGGGATGTGCGCGAATGTGGGGATGTCTGAAAGCATGTTTATCTCCTGTCTCAGAGCCTTGTTGGTGACCGGTCTGGGCAGGGCTTCATTGTCAGGGTTCAGGAACGATGTTGTATGTTCTTGTATGGCATGTGCATGCGCGTTTTGCAAGTACCCTGAACACAAACCTTGGAACCTTTTTGGAGCTGAAATCGTTAAGCGGTGTCAACCCTGAACTCCTCTAAGAAGCTGGCGGGCCCTGTTGAAACCAGAACAGCAGCAAAGTAGTTCCCCCGGAAATGAAGTCCAGTACAACCCTAAGCCCCAAACGATCTGGAAGCACGATGAATGTGTAGCAGTCACCCCAGAACCTGCATTCCTAAACCCAGAAACCTACTTACAGCTTCCTCGGTATAACTCTAGTCAGGGTATTCCTCAGCACAGTCGTACCTTCCACAAACCTGGACGGAAGAACACACAACTTCAGCTTTGGAACCTGCAGCCAGCCCTTAACCCTGAACGCGAAGCTGTAAAACCATAAAGAGCCTAAATCCCATCACCCCGAAGCCAAGAAACCCTGAAACTCCGGAACCCTGAACCCCGAATCCATAGCCGCAAACGCGTCTCATTTTGGAGTCTCTGGCATCTGACAGAGACCGCTGACCACTCTGGAGCGTCGTAAATGCCCACGCAGCCCTCTCTCTGACGTATTATCTCAGCAGTTGTAATGTCTTAAGGCTGCGGGGCTTCGAGGTTCCTTGGCATTCAGAGCTAGTGCTGTGGGGCTGAAAGGGTTTAGACTTTAAGCTTTCAATCTGAGAATTTGAGGCGAAGGATGGCTGATTCCCCATGGTGTCTGTATGCTGAGCCGAGACTCTGGAGAGGACTGCGTCAAAGTGTAACTGATGATAGGCTGTCTCATGGAGCGGTTGCATCGAAGCCATGCAGTCCTAATCATCCGTGACGTACACTTAACTTAGCACTCTGCTGCGGACTTCCCCGTTGAATATACAATGGACGACTCATGCCTGGAAAGCGAAGCTTGCAACGCTCGTCCTTGTCCTCTTTCAAGTTTAGGAGTCAAATGTGTACGGATTGAAGGTGTAGCCGGACGGAGTGACGGGATCCCGATCTCTAGACTACTACTGGCCATACCTTGTCGCAGTCAAACAGAAACTCTAAAGGGTACAATGCAAGTCCAGCACAGAAACCCCTAAACAGCTTCCACAAAAACGTCTAGCACAATGATGAAAGCTCTCCAAACCCTGTAAGACTGAGCAATACAGCAACACCCCTACACCCCCATGCCAAAACAAACATACAATCCCTGGCAACATCTTGCCAGACGAATTGCGGTCACCGCAGCATGTCCCTCCATGAAAACATGTGCGCCGAATGCCTGCCCGGCCTTCCCACTCCGTGTCACAGCGCGTACTTTTCTAGAGTTTAGGGATGTGTGAAGTCAGGATCGAATTTATGGTGCTGGCCCATTAGCCTCGGGACTGTCACGAGGAGCTATAACATAAGCCTTTGCAAACGTCCTCTTCATCAAGCAAACCCTACAATTGAGCAGTCTAGAGTCTAGAGCTGCTGCAAGCCCACCCCATCCCCTAAGGGTCCTAATACTTCTGCCCTTGCATGTGCTCATGAGATTTCAGAGCCCGGAGAGACCAGACCTATGGTATGAGGGCGTGATCGTGAGTATCAAGTGGTTTAGCTACATCGGGAATAAGGACATGTGCAACAACAACAGCAACAGTAGCACGGTGTAACAGAGACGTCCAGGAGCTTAGGCGATGAACTTGCGAGGGAGTTGAGCACTAACGCTAACTGCACCGCACTTGTGTAGCGCCGCGCCTAGGCCCAACATGGTACACTGCCCGCAGAAAACATGACCATACAGAGAAACGTATTTTGGATTTTGACACATCTCTCCTTACACTCTGAAGCCAGGAAATTATTCTATTCTGTCACGTGAAACGTGAAGGGGTCACACTGATTGGCCTCTTCTCTGGGGCCTCGATACGATCTGCTCTGTTATGTTGGAGGCATCTGGCGGGCTGCAGGTAGAAATGAGATATTGGCTCGTGGCAGGCCATGCCTACTAGCTCTTGGCTAGGAAATGTAGGTAGTCTATCATGGAAAATCAGCAGGAACCATTCGTTGGAAGGGTCCTACCGAAACTGTGTTCGCCCCCTGAACCACAGTGCATGAGCATGCTTCGAAGGACGTTCGCGTGGGATTTCTTTGCTGAAGCTCTTCTTTTTGTGGTGTCCGCTCCAGAAGGTAAACAGCATGTTGACTACTGTTTATTGGCTTATTGATGTGCATGTTTGTTCATTGTCCGCCAAAAACAGGTCGCGGAGCGTCGACCAAACAGGGCCCCACGCCATTGCTGCGACAACAACGGGGAATACGCTATACAATCACCTCTACCTAGTACAGCTACTGCTACTGCAGGTCCTACCTACTCTTACTACAACAACAGCAGCAGCAACAGCAACAACAACAACAACAATACCAGCAGCTGCAGCAGCAGCTCCAACAGCTCCAGCGGCAACAGCAGCAACAGTCCCATGACTATGAGACAACGTCCCCACAGGGCTACTTTGTCGGCTTTGCGTGTCTGTCGCGATAGATCTCAGGGAGTGACATGGGGTCCATCCCTAGTTTGCTGCTCATCCAGAACAACCCACAATTGTGCAACCAATCACTCCAATAGTCAGCAGTGCCCATCTGCCTACTTAATGTGCTTACTAGGAGCATCTACTAGCAGGAGACGGTAGGTTGGTATTGCACTCGACTTCTTCTGCAAGAGGTCTCGCTCCACAATCCTCCATGCTGCAGCCAAGGCAGTACGCCTACATTTTGTACTTGTGAATTGCATTTTTCCGTGGGCAAAGGTAAAAGTTCTGGAATGTTGAGAACCCTCTGAACACTAAAGTGCGTAAAAGAACTTGCTAATGCAAGTCATCAGAGGGGCGAGCACATAAGACGACCACGCGCAGGGCTATTGTGACACAGAAACCTCACTACTGCGGTTTCTGGTGTCACGAGTGTGGGTCAGTCCAAGACCATGTGCCATGAGTATAGACTACAATCTTGGTGCATACCTATGCAGGAACACATGCACCAAGCAACTTGCTGAAGCGTTAAGAGCCCTTGCAAGATGTACTACAAACAAATGAGCGGGATTTTGCTTGGTAATACATTTTTAAGGTATAATGAACTTGAGCGAAGAACCTATGTTTATTATCCTGGCCCCCTTGGAGCAGCCTAATGTAATCACTACTCATAGGCCATCATTCGTGGCCCTAAAAAAGCTCGCAAATGCAGAAGTGAGGAAGCCGCCTAGAATCCCTGGATGCAAGGCCGTGCTGGGTCGTTGACACAAACTGTATTTGTTCTGGGATGCAGAAGGGGCCGTCCATCTTGCTCATAACTCGGATTATGAAACTTTCCTCTGCTTCGTGCCCCGGTATGAGGATTTTCCCAGTAGCTTATTTCTGCACTGGGATGCCCACTGACCTAAACAAGAAGAGGGCTCGTTTTCTATTGTAAGCTCGTTCCAAAAGGACCCTGGGACACCCCGAGCAAAGAAGGGCTTACCCAACAACGAAATATAGGAACCTTTTGCTCATCGATCATAATAGGACGATGAAAGAAGACTCGTGTACAATCACCAGAAAGTCCCACAAAAGCTTTTAAACATCGCCCATACTATATAGCCAGCATGAAGTTATTGAAGGATTGGGCCGAGTAGGGGGTAGTGTCAGGGGGCATGGACTAAGTACGGCTACAACAGGTTCTCTAGATCTCTTGCAGGTCGACCGCGGAGTTTCTTGTCGCCACTCGTTGTAAAACCACTTCCTTCCAGTCCACCTGAGGTGCATCTGGACTGAAGAGATCTTTGCGAAAAAGTCCTGAGCAAAACCCTCTACAGGTGTTCTTTTGGGGTCTCACGTCCTTGGACCCCTTTAGTGTGTCCAGCTGGTTGAAGTGCTCAGACACCACAATCAACACCAGTGTAGTGTCCTAAGACTGGACTTCCAAAAGTCCCTTCTTGAACCGCATGTAAAACCAGGTGTCTAGACTCTTGGGCGATGTAAGTGCTCGTTTGAGGGTCCTCTGCGCCGGTGGTCGCGGTCTGATGCCAGTACTAAAATAGGCCTGAGGATCGCGTTTGCACCACCCGCGACACACTTTCACCATTTCCTCGCCCTCATGTCAAATATCTTCTAGCAAAATTCAACATGCCTGAAATCGATAGCATATCTACAGCAGTCCCGGAGCATCATATCTCATGTTAGGACACATGGATCAAGTCTAGCGCAGGGAACCTGCCGCCTACAGTTTGCAATCAATAGCATGGAAGAATCTTGGGCAGAGACATGAAAGAAGAACCCTCATGTCCGAAGAGCCTTCGCATGAGATGTCACCTGCAAGTAGGCCCAAGACCAAACACTGCGGAAACCTTAGCCTCAGACACCACCCGAACCTTCACTACTTGACCTCAACCCCTAAACAATGCGGTAAAATTGGACAAGTACCCAATCCGTGCTTGTACGTGTACCTTTTATGTAATCGAACCGAATGTTAGCCCGAAAGTCCCTGCATCTAATATGTCTGCTGTTAGATGCATGCCTCTGCTATGCAAAATCATACTCACTTACGTTTTTTCCTTGTGGTTGCACTGGCCAACCAGATGAAACATGTCTTGATCTCTATGTATTTCGGTTAAGTTCCCAGGAATCTGCGAGGTCTACTTCCACAGCTGGAAAGTCCGATTCTGTGTGCCTACTTTTGTCAAACTGGATGGAGCACTTTGAACCCTTAATACAGTTTGAACAGTTGCATCATGGGATACGCATGGATGGCTTCAGCCGTGAGCTGAAAACTCTGAGACTTGCGTGTCGTGATAGAATTCTTGACTTCCCTACCCAGAACAAAAACTTTCACCCCCCCTGCAAAGTTTGCAGTATCCATCTTTCTGCCAACCCCTGCAAAGTTTGCAGTATCCATCTTTCTAGCCAAAAAAACGACAAAGCGTGGTAACTCTCTCTTTCTCTCTCTCTCTCTCTTGCTCTCTCTCTTGGTGGTATCATTGCGGCGCAAACTGCAACGCTCAGCGCCTGGGCTTACCAGCACAGGTCCCTACTGCTGATCGAAGGAATTTTATGCCACACGTATTCCCGGCCAATTTCAAAGCTCCAGTACCAAGTCATGAAACTACTTCCCACGCCAGCAGTAATTGCGCATGTCTGCAGTGAGTCTCAGCTCTTGATGGACTGGCATAACCTGCGCACAAACAGTGGACAGCCGAACCGTAACGCGCAAAGCTGACATGCTAAATGCTTGGATGCAGTTAGGCATGGGCTCTTGGCATTCCATATGTTAGCGTAGCAACACTTTATAATTAAGCGGAAAAGTGCTGACACTCCAACTACGAGCAGCAGTCGATTTTTTTGAGTATTCGCAGCAGAATCAATAGCCGTAGTATGGCAGCAATACTCAGTGCAAAGAGAGTCTGCAGGCCATGGAAACACTGGCCATGGTACTTGTAGTCTTTGTGGTGTCGGCCGTAGTTGCGGTCTCGTCGCCGCCGACGTCGCCGTCGTAGTAGTAGCAGCAGTAGTAGGAGGTGGTAGTAGAAGAAGAAGTAACAGCAGTAGTAGCGCAACCGCCTGTATTTCGAATGCTTGCATCCGTCCGAGCCATGGATCTAGATGTGGCTTGACGCTGTTGAGGAGCTCTTCCAGTATACGGTATATGCTGGAAATGCAGAAGCTATGCTAGTGGTCTTGGGCTAGGTTGCTTTGTCAGCTAGACACTGAGCCCAAACTCTTGGGTGTTCCAAAAAGTTGAAATGAAGCCCCATACAAGCCCAACACTCTGAACAACACCATGCAAACGAAAGCGCACGCCCCTATGTGCAGCCTTCAGAAATTGACCTGCAGCGAGTCGGTCGTCTGTGAGGACCGCGTCCGGGAGTTCCGCTTCTGCAGCGTGGGCTTTGGTGCCTGGCTATGAATCCCGTTGTGGTTAGGCCTTTACATATAGGGTTTGATAAGGTCTGGGGACTAACGGTGACTTACGTTTAAGGCTTTGTAGCTCAGAACTTTTCCAACCAAAATGGAGCCGAATGCAAGCTAGAGCACGCTGCTGCAGCTTCTGCCATGTCGAGAGCCGACCAACACGAAGTCACAATAAAACAATGAACAAGTTCTTCAGTGTAGGGCCGTACCAAACCACCAGAGGGAGCACTGAATGTTACCCCGTTATGTTACCCCGTTGTAAACTTGTTTCGCGGCAGACACAATTCTGTCCAGCGCCCTAGAAAAACTTGCGTTGGATGCTTCCCAACCCACGTTATCACTTCCGCAGAACAGTTTGCCATTACGGGTCGCCCGCAAACAACAGATAATGAATTCGCAAAACAACTTGCCATGGAAGAGGATACTCATGCGTCATAGGGTCCCAAATGCTAGGGAACCTACAGTAGGTGTTCCTCAGCATCATAGGATCCTTCTCTGGGCTCGCCATGAGCAGGATTGAAAGTCCCCAGAACCAGGAGTGAATCTGCAGGGTGTGCGTCGACTCCTTTGTGGGCTTCGCAAGACAGAAGGGAAAAGGTTGCATGGAAGTCTGAAGAAGCTGTGGGGCTTACTATTGAGGCTTTGGGACTTCGGCTAGGGACTTGTTTGTAGGAACCACCCCATATGCAGATCCTATGAACAAACTATCAGACTTCGGGGGTCCCCGCAGCAACGTGACAAGCCAGCAAGATGAGGTCTCGCACCCGCAATATTTTGCAAACGATGTAGATCATTGCTGGGTGCATGATAGAAGATGAAGCATGAGTGCTCAACCAATTTTTGTGGGAACTCATGGCTTGCTGGTGGCTGCTGAGGACAGGTGTTGTCGCACGGCGCAAACCGCAAAAGCCGCCCCCAACTGTCTCACCCCGCACCTGAAACCAAAAAACGCCCAGTCTGCAATAGTGCTCGGACGTCTCCAAGCTTAGCTTCCTCGCTTTTTTGGCACGCAGCTTTACACAGGCAATGCGCATCCTATGGATGGAACAGGTATAGGGGCTTTGATGCGCGAAAACTGAAAACAAAGAGATGCCTGTGTCAGCAGTGCTCTGTGGAAAATGGCACAGGCGTCTACAACCCGAATGGGGTTCTGAGGTATGCTATATACAGTATATTAGAGGAGCATGCTGCATAATACACTGGGTTCTCATTCGTGTTCCCAACCATTCCTGCTTCTAAACCTGAGCCCGCACTTTTTCCGATCCGCAAGGGAATCGCTTTTGGCTTAGGACGTAGGGCGGAGCTGAATGAAAACCACTACAGGGTTTAGGGTCGGGCTTGGGATCTAGGGAAACACAGTGGAAACTACTATATTCTTGGGGTTAACGACGGTTCATCTAGGCGGTGCTACCTGACAACAAGTCAGAGGAATTCATCCCAAACCATTGGATGGCAAACAAACCCGAAACACGCAAATCCCGACACAAAGCTCCAAGCCGCAAAACCCACAGCATAGATTTCCAAACGTCGAAACATTGACTGCGCTTGCACAAAGTAGCATGCCTCCCGATTCTGCGTTAGCAGAGCCATAAACCTGGCAGAGCTGAACGCGGGTCGTTTAGGGTGTATTGGGCTTTAGACTGATTAGGTGGTGACCCTCAGCGTCTACGGTTTTGGGTCACACGCTCTAGGGTTCGGGGTGATGGGCTGAGGGTTTGGCTCTTATTGGGGTTCAGGGTTGCTGGTCTAAACGTAATGACAATTTAGGAACCATGGGGCCCCATGGGGCCCGAGGGCAGAGCAGGTCCGCCAAGGAGCACGCTTTTGCATAAACGCCCATAGAGGAGTCATGCAGGGCATGTGCCCGGTCTTCTTGAGCTGCATAAGCAGATGCCTCAAACTTCTTGCGCAGCTTGACTCAGTCGAACAATCCCCCAACCGTAGACTTGGCATAGAATGAAAAACCTCCGAGCTCTACCTTTGGATTTGCAAAAAAGTGATGCAGGATCGTGTGTAGTTTCCCGCAAGGTTTACATGAGGATTCCACAGAACTTGTGGTTCGAGGTTGAATTAAAAGCTCAGGAGGATGTCGCCGTAGGGGCAATTCTGAACATTATCTAAAGTGTCCAGGAATTGCAGCAATCATTTTGCGACTTCTTCAAGGAACTATTGCAAAGAGGCTTGAACTCACTGGTGCTGAAGGGCGAAGGGGGGGAGTGAACATTGGTACTGTACTTCCAAAATCATTTTTGTGCCAGTAAGTTGAATTCCGCTTGCGGTTTGGCCATAGTCCAGTTCGTCCTAACGTGTAGGGATATGTGAATACCCAAGTACGTGGGATGTCTGCAAGGCCATCCCAGCATAAGCTAAGGATGTTGCGATGAAGCCTGACATTACGCAAGGCCCCATATCTCCGCTTTAGACCCTCTCACGCTTCCTGGATTCTGGGTTTTCCTGGACCCAATGTGCCTGCCAGTAATAAGTGGTCATGTTTATGCTTCCGAGCTAAAGGTCTAGGATTGCTAGTTAGGTCCGTGGAGGTAATCTTCGCCCTTATTAACACTTTTAAAAGATCCCATTTCTGCTTGCGGCAAGCTCCATGATACAAGACCGAAGAGACAACGACGTGCGAAGACTTGCCCTGGTGCGGTAGCAAAAAGTCAAGCAGAGTGTTTACCTTTTGACAATGGAGGATTCAATAGTGCTGTGATAAGCTACTGTCTCGAAAGAGCTTGGCAGCAACGGTGGTTAGATGAACTGTATGTTCTGAAGAATAACAGAACGCCTTCGCGAGCAGTGTCCCCGTGTAGTAGGATAAGTGCCAAGTCCAAGTAGGGACACCGTTGGGTGGGTTTTCCAAATGGGAACCCCTGTTCTAGGTTTTTGGTGCCGCCCAAAAAGGACCCATGATTTCTGGAAACTTCCGCCCACTGCCTGCCTCCTTATCTAATGGGCCCGCGCACTTCGCCAAGATAAGACAGACACAACTTTAAGAAGAGCCTCATTGCGTGCTAAACGGATGCTGTAATTAAGCTCGCGAACATCACGCGGAAAAGTCAACAGGCAGGAAACTGACCCGGAGAACCTGAACAAACTTCCTCATAAAGGATTCACAAGCCTATCAGGATGTTGAATGTAACGTGTGATATGGGGCTTTCGACCTCCCGGTAGCGTGGATCGTAAGCCTAATTTGCCAGGCACGCTCTCTCATGTTCAGCTCGCCGTCGCCATCCACATCGTAACCTAAGTCCATCAGGCGTTCGTATTGGTACATGTTGAAGATGGATACGATCAGATTAGAAAGGGGCCCTTAGCAACTATCTTTTGGGGCGCATCACGTACCTCGTAATCCGAACTCATGGGCGTTTGCCTTAGTCCCTGTTCCCAAGGTGGGGGAAGCTAATGCAGGGACCTGAGTTGTAGTAGAAGCCCTGCGGGACGAGTACTGTGTACAAGGTCAAGGAATACCCTTGTTGTTAGCCTTCCAATTTTTTGGGTTGGAGACCCTGAAGCCACAGCTCACCCAGGAACAGGGGTCCTCCAGGGGTCGTGTGAGAAACGCCGACCTGTTTTGAGGACGCTTTTTGGATTGACGGACTGGCGCTCGCATGATGCCTTTACGCGTTCACATACAGCAACAAGTTTTGCATGACACTTTCCTCAAACACTTACATAATCAAAATTCCCTTTCAATATCCCACATGGAGGAGAATACTGAGGGTAGGATGGCTTCTGCCTCGGGAGAAGTAGCTACGAGATCTTTTCAAGGATTGTGGCTCTTCAGGAAACTATACTTGCAAAGACAGTATATTGACTTCTGGAATCCTTCGATGTGCGTACATGCTCGGCATCCGTGTCTCCAACCCAGACTGCTGTCCATCTAACCTGGCTTGTGAGGGTAATGTTGTCCCATTTTTATTTTGATCCGTAACTACGATCTCCCCTAACAGTAAGTGGACTGCCTTATTCACCCAAGAATTTGCACTGGCCCCATAACTACCCGCAATTACCCAACCCAACAATCAGGGGTTGTGTAGGGGGTTTGTGCCAGCCTTACCACATACACACTCAACACTTAACCCTATAGATCGTGATGGAAAGGTGTTGCTGGGAAGACTTGTGCTTCCTCCCTTTTCATCTTGAGCTCCTTCCCGCAGGACACTTCGGCGGAATATCTTAAAGCCATTCACCATAACCACGAAGTCTAACCCCTGAGCACGACACTACCAGCCCGCAGACCTTAAGCCTCTCATCCCCAAACCCCAAACTCCCAACTCAATGTCTCTTTCGTCCTGCCAACAGTTATGGTGGCTTGTCGCACCATTGGCCACGTGCCCCTGAACCCTGAGACTCAGGCGATCCAACAGCTCCATGGCCTGGTCTGGAGGGTTGTGAGGATGAGATGAAAACTGGAAAAGAGTACATAAGGAGTTTCCAAAAAAGGGGGGGATTCAATACAAACCCCAGTAGGTCCTTATGACCAGGGCTCCCAAAAGGGTGGATGCGCTCAAATTTGGAAAGCCCTACAGCTAGTTCGGGGCTTATGTAAGAATAGTATGTGGCTTGGCCTAATGGCATCTTACTGCCTCACAAAACCAATGCCCTCCAACACCCATGACACAGCAATGCCGATGACTCTATCAACCCAGGGCCTACCCAAAGAATCACCCGGGAGGACCATTGTAATTGATGGGGAACTGCTCGCATCTCCGCATGGAGGTCATATTCCTCACAGTTTTCCGGTAGTCCCCCAGTCCCTTGCGCCGCAGGGTTGCAAAGAAATCATGCTACAATTCTTGCTGAATCTTGGCACAGCAGTGTTTATCATCCTTCAGGCCCTCATAGTAGCTCGAGGCAGGTGGCGTACACCTAGAAAGATCCCGAAAGATGCCACCCTGGCTCCCCAACCCCAAATCTCTTGACTTTAAAATAGTCAATAGTCTTTGTCTGATGCTGGCTGATTCTCAAAATTGAAGCGTCATCCGGACAACCACAAAGTAGTGGGCTCGCTGAGGCAGGAGCCACTGAAACTCACTGAACGTCCCAATTTATGCTCATCCCCACGAATGGTCACCAAAGTTTGAGGTGTATAGGGTGGCGCAAGATTTCCTCCATCCACTACAAGCATACATCCTAAACCCTGAGCCGTAGACCCAAACCGTAATTAATCCCTATGAGCCCTACGAGACCTCAAATATGGATCCATGGCGTAATTACCCGCCTCATCCTGAAGCTCAGTACCAAGCAAGTCCTGCGAAAGAGGCCAAGCCAATCATTCGCAGGGGATAGAATGGCTATAATGATACAGTATACGCAGCTGCAAATGAAGGACCTTTTTGCACCACCCTAGATGGGCTAAAGAAAGATCATTGCAGGTCTTCGGGAAGCGACCTGGTGCAAGACCTGATTCATCTGCCAAAGGTTTATGGGTGGGGGTCCCTAACAAGGGCACAGTCTTTCTTGGCAGTACAGCGGGCCCCCGTATATTGAGGGATGCCCACTTAGCTGGCTCGCCGACAGGAAGGTCACTTTGTCGGGGCTACGAATTGAATTGTCAGATGGTTGACATCCCCCATCTGCAGATTGTAGTTAGGGGTGTTTAGAGATACAGCGCTCTAGATAAAGGAGTTTAAGTCCTTCGGGCTAGGGAATGTTGGATTTTCCATCGTTGTTCAAGACCTTGCAAGTTGGGCTTGGACTTGTCGCTTGAACTTCATTTGCCGTTAACATGATTCAAAGGTGGAATACTAGTACAGTCTGCATAAGGAGGGCCCCTCCCTGCATTCATTAAGGTTGAATGTTATCTGTACATCTATGCTAAGAGGTGACATGCAGATGCCAGATTGGGGGATCCCTCTACCTGAACGAGGCCGCGGCTCCCTATCTTCAAAGCGACCTCAAAGAGGGTTTGTTACAAGTTGTTAGTTTCCTCACAGCATGCCCCCTTTCAGAAAAATAACAATCTCATACTAGGATCCCTGCGAACCCTGCACACGGCAAATCTCCACACCTAATCCTGATGTCATGAACGAAGAGCCCGCCTTACCTATGCCCAACTCAGGGATTTTTGCGAACGTGCACCAGCAACGGATTGTGAGCTGCTCTTGATCTCGGGCCTGAACCCTGAAAGCTCAGAACACCAGTCTTGCCCCCATACTCGGTCTCAACTCGCGAGGAAGATTGACGGGTTTTGGACAGCATCCTCAGAACCTAGGGACCCAGACCCGAAGGCTCTCCTCTGGATCAGCATCTTTCAGAAGCTGGAACAGCTCCTCTTCCAGAGGGATTAGAAATATGGAAATCAAAAGGAACACCAAACTGGGCGCTAGGACAGAAACCTAGGACCGCACGGGCAAAAAATATGGACGACAATCAGCTTCAAGCGTAACATGGCCCGCGTTCGCACTTAAGGATCCTCGGAAGGCCGAATGCAAACATAGATGGAGCACTCTCTGCAAGGGTCATCGTCGCAAGCAGCTGCTGTACTGAGAAGCTCTGACTGTAAGCTGTCTGCGCTAATGTGGCACCCTTTTTCCCTTTTTATGATAGGGGGGCGCCCCCCCCCAACAACTAGCATTCCTCTTGAATACGGGGGGCCCCCTACATTTGCCCAACAATTAAAATCATATGGGCCCTCAGATCTAGTTAAGCAATCTTGATGGAGGCTTTTCAGTCTTGTTTGAGTTGTGAGTGTTGAGCCTTGAACCTTAGATCCATAGCAACTTTTGGCTTTCTCAGCTTTGAAGCACTTTCTCAGCCACAATAAGCCAAATATAACCAAATTTGGGATTCAGAATCAACTATTTCTTTAATTCGGTCCCCGGACTTTTCATTATTCCGAACCCCTCAAACAATAGCTGATTCTGAGCAATTTCCCGAAGCTTTTTTTCAATCCGAACCCCTCCATTAAAAAGGGTGCGACATTATGGAAGAACAGCTATGCCGAGCAAGACTTGACAAGGCACCCCATTCCTATGGCCTAAACTATGTCATCAAACAAACAAGACTCCCGCCTCAATTGGAGCCTGAGAAGGGACCGACACGTAGCGACACTTCATGCATGTACGTCTTAAGAAGGTATGGGCATACACGTCTACAAAACATGTGGCCTTCAGAAATAGGTCTAGCAGTAAACCCCGATACTAGGCCGTGGACCCTTGACACTGAAGACCGAGATTCAACATGCACCCTGACCTTTCCATCTGATGAAGGCTCTATTTCTCCTGTGCTAGCTCATCTTCCAAACCCCCTGTCACCTACTAAGTCCTGACACTGACGTACGTGGCCATGATCGGAAAAATCCCCGCAAACATCATACTCATACTCTGACATCTCCGAAGCTCTCGCAAACTTTGCAGAATCTGCTGCTTAGTCCCTACCCATCACATGTCCGGCTTCATGTGGGTCCTTCGCAAGAACATGGTTCCACCAGTGCCCCGGAAATGCTGGGTTCCTTCTTATAGATGACCCCTAACGGCCCCTAAAGAGGGACCTCACAATTCTTGCAAGCCCCGCTCTTTAATTTGAGAAACCCCATGCCAGGTAGGCCTTTTTTTTCTGGCGCCATGCCATGGGCGTCCCATTCCGACCCTGACCATTATTCCTGCAAAACCCTTTATACAATCACTGAAATCGCAACAAAGATCCTACCTTCTGCTTTCCCAGGCAATCCGAGGGCCTGGATGGAGATCTTACCGCTGGAGTCGCGATCAAGAGCACGAAATACCTGTCCACGTGTGCCATGGCTCTTACACGATGAGAAATGTGAATCACATGGAAATGACATTGTCGCAACGATGACAATGGCGGCGGAGGCTGCAGCAGCAGCTGCGATAGTGTTGGTAGGAATGGCAACAGTGGTGGTCGGAGTAGGACTAGCAGTAGTGAATAGGAATATGTGTGGGGTGAAGCCGCAGTCGTGGCGGTCTCAGCAATGGTACTTGGTGCTGCTGCTGCTGCTGCTGCTGCTACTGCTGTTTTGATTTTGTCGCTTCTCCAGCTTGCCTGCAGGCATAGATCCTCGCGGAAAAGGATCTTGCGGTCGATGGCCGCTGCCATGAACTCGCCTTATTGTGCGTTTCTGAGGAGGATCCAGGTTGCGGATTAAGCGGTCTAGGGTTTAGAGCTGTTGTACAAGTTTGGGGCCTTCCAAAAGACAGCTCTCTGAGGTGTCGCACTTTGCTTGTTGATCAACTTGCTTTCTTGCGGAACAGCAGGGGCATGCGTGGCTGAAGTAGATAGCCAATATTCAAACACATAGGTCATGGAGGTGGTCAAAAGGATGCCACAACAAGATGGGGGCCACAGAGGGACATAAAAAATCCTTCCGCACCCGAAGTAACAAGGAATCCCAAACGCTGCCCAACACGAAATGAGTCCGGTCAAGAGGGATCGGGGGTTCCATGTTTGTTTGGGGGAGGCAGAGAGAACTTCGCACGCGCTCAGAGTTCAGGTCGAGAGTATCCGTTCTCTCTAGCAAATATCCTCAAGTCCATCTGAGAATCTGAGACGGTTGGCGCAGATTACATGACCGCATCCCACCAGTATGCGCCCCCTTGTCACAGAATCTTCGAAGAGGATTCTTCTCGAGGCCATGAGAAAAGTTTCTGCGTTTCCCTTGGCTCAACAGGATGCCTCGTGCTTAAGACCCAACCCTAGACCCAAACCCTCCCCAGCCTCCTTTGAGTGAGTCCTTGACACCCTAAAGCTCTGAACGCCATGTCAAGTACATGGCAGTTCCTTGTATTTGTGCATCTTGCCTGGGAACATATACCGGTACCTCAACCTTGAAAGACTAACATGCTGACTCATGCATCACATTAAACATAGCCACTGTAGTCGATAGCACCGCTGCCATCAGCATCCAAAGCCTCTCCGCACATGGACTACGCTCTACCACTGGAAGCCTGGGAGAGTAAATAAACAGACTTATTGTCCCGTAAGCTTTGGCACCCTACCCGACAAAACCTCCTTCTGTTCGGAGATTGCAAGGGTTCTTATGTTTTATGGTTTGCTTGGAGGGGCAGGTCAGGGTTTAGGGTTTAGGGGGGGCTTTAATGAGGATATGCATGGGGTACTGCCCCTACTCAGCAACACTTGGATGATTTGCTTTCTGTGTTTATTTGGGGTTTCCTAAGATTAGGGGTACGTTTTTGGGGGTCCCCATAATGAGGAGTATAGTATCTGGGGGTCGATATTGGGGTGCGACTACGTGGGGAAACTACGATGCAAACAAACTGGGCAGTACGCAAGATACCCCTATCTATCTATTTGCGTGTGCCCTCTATTGGCCCCTAACACCTTGGAAACCAGAGGCTTAACTTGGAGGCGACCTACAGTCAGGCAATATGTTTTCTCCCCGTAGAAGGCCCATTAAATATGTTCCCGAATTCAGTTGACACAGCAGGAATCAGGCCCAAGGAGTCCGTCCTGTGTGGAGTCCCCAGGAATCTACCCCATGCACCTTACACAGCTTAGAGATCAGAAATCGCTCCTACATTCTGCAGGCCTTGCATTGTAGCAGCGCTGCCATTGTTTCACGATCCGGATAACAGATCTAAGTTTACCTGACTTGCCAAAACCCCAGAAACCCTTACTGAGATCACAATATGCTGGGTGTAACTGCCAGATTCTGGGAGTATCAAGGAGGTTGGGGAACCTCTTTTGCAACAGTGACAAAGAGACCAGAATGTTCAAACCAGAACAGGCGCCGAAAGGACCGCACATCCATTTTTATGGTTGGGGCAGTTGTTTTGCTGGGGGAGTGTATCCATTGCGCTTGCATTGCGCTTTTCGAGCTTGAAGCAGTTTACCTGGACTGATGCATGAACCTGGGAAGCAATGCTTTGGTGCCCAGAAGGGGTGATAAAGGGGTTTACAAGGGCATGGAAAAGAAAATGGAAGCTACTGTATTGTTGAGGGTTTACCTGTTGACTGTGCTTGGTTGCAGGGTTGAGGGCTTAGGGCCTAGGGGCTTTACTTATGCTGAGAAGCAGGTGCGCAATAGTTCATGATTTCGGTTCAGGAGCCTATTCTGTAGGCATGACTCCTTGAACCGTACATGGGGACAAGATGAGGTCTTGTTCAGGATAAGCAGCCAAAAGCACTATCAGCCCTACACCCGAACCCTACAATGTCCTACAGACCCTTCGCGCAGCCTCAAACAGATCTGCGAGGTCACCGAAGCTGTCCTTCGCTCATTGCAAGAAAGCAAGGTCTCCGTCTGTCATGCAAAACCACTTGAACCCCCATTCTATGGACCCTGAAGTGGATGATAATGCTCAGGAGCCCCATTTTGAGACCTCTTCAGGGTTCGTCGTGAGGATCAAGCCACAAACAAATCCCACCCCCGTCAAAGCCAGTGTGTATGATGTTGTTGGTAGATTGCTGGCATTCAACCTGAGACCTGAGCTTCGCGAGGTGATGCATCGGGTTCTGTGTTTGGCCTCTTTCGTGGCTTCCTGCAAAGGTTAGCCTTCCTGCAATCCTTGACATGCTCGAAATCCTAGAAAGAAGCAACTTGTATGGTAGATTCTCACGTGCTACACTACACCCTGTAGTACCCAAACATCCCTAGGGTCTCCTAGCATATAAACCTGAGGCATATGTCCTTCTTCAGGTCCTTGGTGTCCTTGGGAACTTGCGAGAAGCTCAAGCGGAATTCCTGCCATTGAAGCACTTGAACTTGCACTTAAACTGCCGAGTCCTTTCGATTAAAGGGATGCGTCTTTGGCTCCATTATGGTTGTGGCTGAAAAAAAACGAGCTACATTGGCATGACCCGAGGTAGCGGGATCCTGAGCATGTGGACTCCTGAGAAGGGGCCATTTACTGTTGGGCGCTATCTGCTTTCTACTTAGCAGGGATTGACTCCCAATAGTGCCTGGTTCATTCCCTTTATTTCCATTCCTTCCTACCCTGCCGGCTATCGATTGGCAAGCCATCTCCCAGCAAAGTAGTTGGTCACTGCGTATACTTGCAATGACATGGCTGGACCCGAATGCTTGTGGTTTGTTGGATAATGGAAGAAGAAGATGTCCGTTCAGTACTATTCATGCAAAGAATGTGGCAGCTATGAGATATCATGATAGTTTCTTTGCCTTCGCGCATAATGATGGAACGGAGATGGGATTGTCAATGGGAAAGCAAGAAATGGCAGATTGTATGTGGCAGCGGCGGCTGCAATGGATGCAAAGGGAAGGCTTCAGTTGCGGATTTTGCGTTCGTCGAATTTCGTTGCGGCTTCGAGCATCCTCCAGGAAACTGCTGAGTCATTGACTTGAGTGTCGTCATGCTGCACTGGTCGATCCCTAAACTCGATTTCACGGATGCCCTATAGCCGTAGAGCCCAGATCATTACGAGGACTCTCACAGAAGGCCAGTCTTCAGAAACAAAATTGCTTGTTTGCTGTGCCGGAGAGGAGTACATGCCAGCCCCCAAAGAGCAAAAGGTGTACCATCTCCGCAAAATAACATTCCTGTAGCACTTCCTGTCCAGAATGTTGCCAAGAATCTCAAATGTCCAGGTGAGTGGCTCATTACGTCAGGGCCTCAGCCTTTCTGAACCGCAAGCCTCAAACCCTGAACTTCCAAATCTGAGCCCTGGAATGATACCATTCCTGGGTATATATCCCTATCACCGTTACTATTTCTCCTACCGTCCATGAAGCGGTCCTCTAACGATAAGGAGCCATCGCCATTAGTATCCAGGGCCTGCAAACCATGCTGGTTTCAGAGTTTAGGCTACACACCTCTCTTTGTGGGGAGGAGGAGGGGAGTTTTACAGGATGTTACAGGCAACTGTAGCTCTAGGGGTTTGGGGTTTGTGGTGTGCGGTCTTGGGCATCAGGGGGAAAGCCACGCCCATGAGGCTTCGCACAATCCCCTGCAAACATCTGAGCTGTTCAGTTATACTGTTCTGCACCACTGTGCTGGCTGCTCAAATTAAGATTGACTAAGGCTGCACTGGTATGGGACCTAGGAACAAAATTATGGGCCCTTTTTGGCAATGCGCCCCCGCTACTCAAGATGCCTCAGACCTAAGCTTTATGAACTTTCAGAGCCACCCACAAGGCTGCCAGCAAGCAAAGGAAGCCAGATACGAGCCCTGCAAAATTGTCAGCTCTTGAAAGTGCAAGAGACCAAGGCATTGACTGAGTCGGCCTGCAGTCGGTTTATGACAACGCTTCTGGAAGTCCATGGGACCATACTGTGAAGAATCGATTTACTGTGGTCTGAAGTGGCATGATGCCAACCTCCTATGAATCCATAATCCAAATCCTACAGGGCCTGTATCGTCCCTCGGTACATATGGATCTATTCTCCTTTAGGCCTCGCAGGTAAGCCTATGCTTGCCAGAAGTAATGTTTTACCGACCCAACCGTTACCGTGAGCAGGCTTGTTTTTCATCGTCTAGCCGTTAGCCGTCAACTGAATATGAAATACGCTTGGTCAGACTGGCCGCGAAACAGGACTAGTTACCCAAGGTATGGGGTCCAAGCCTTGAAGGCATCGTAGATTTCGGGCAAATCATTTGCACCCAGGTGCCGTGCGACAACCATGAGGAGTATCCTGGTCTTGCTTGGGAGTTTGCAGAACTTTTCAAGAGTCTTTAGTCATAAAAGAAGCAGCAAATGTGGGGCCTAGCTTCGGGAGGCAACATGTCTGGATTGCAAGTGACGAACCAGGTTCTGAAAACCGCAGAGCTGAAGCCTGCAATTATGAAGATGCTTTTGAGACATGATCACTGCTTCAGCCTTCGCCAGATGTTCTTCTGCTCCCTGCGGGGTTTGGCGCACCATATGAGGGACATCGTGAACTGTCACCTTCAACCCTAGCTCAACGTTGCAAACTCTGCGGCGCATTCAAAACCGCCCGCTTGACCCAAAGCAACATCAGCCCAAATCTTCAAACCCAAGGCATGTTGCATGTGAGATAGAAAGAGAGCAAAAAATGCACGGCACTTTTTGACTATATGTGTGTCAGGACCGTTGGCGAAGATCAAATGCCATCAAATACCAATTTGCCATCACCATGTGCCTTCAAACTTGACCCCAAATCTCTGGCCCTAAGCCCCAAGCCCAATATCACAAGCCCGGAGACTTAGATGTTACTGTCCACATGAAACTGAACCCTTTCTTGGCTCCTGTTCCCCTGATAGATATATATATATATCTATACATACACGGAGCCTAGCTTCAGAAACATCAAGCCCTCAATCCTAGAGTCAAAGCGCCCAAGCTGTTAAACCCTAAGCTCCAAACTCCTGAAACTCTAAATCTCTAAACCCTAATCGGGTCTAGATTTCTTCTCCCCCCTCCCCCGAAGCTGCTGTTAAGCAGAGACGCCTTCGGAAGTAGGAGGTGCTCTGGTACCGTTTCAGCCTTGCCGCGACCTGGAAAACGCTGGGTCATGTGCAGGAGTATGTAGGGTTTAGTCGTTTAGGAGGGTTATGTAGGGTTTAATCCAAAGCCTATCAAGCTTCTGTGGCCTCCGTGCTCAAGAGGGCGCAGAATCAAGCGCTTCGGGTGCACATTTGAGGGTTAAGGGGTTCAGAGCTTTGATCCCACCCAGCCCCAAACAGGAAACTTCAAGGATATAGTAGGTATGCGATAGGAATGGAACATCCA
Organism: Symbiodinium pilosum; assembly: GCA_905231905.1. NCBI lineage: Eukaryota > Dinophyceae > Suessiales > Symbiodiniaceae > Symbiodinium > Symbiodinium pilosum. The sequence goes on from CAJNIZ010007569.1 coordinate 27,679, forward strand.
GGGGTCCAGCACGTCTGCTGCTTCTCATTTTCAGACATTCATTTTGGTGACTTGTGAACAGTCCATCTTGGTGACCTGTGAACTGTGCACTGGGGTCATATAACCAGTTGGCAGGATTCAGGGGCCCTTAACTAGGCTATGCTCTGTTGAGACAAAGAGCCGCTCGCACAAGGTTAGGGTTCAAGATTTCTCGAAAGCATGATCGCTTTGCTTTGGGTTGAAGGGTTGTTCGCTTGGAGGGGCTTCCCACAGGCCCTAGCATGAAGAGCAGGGAAGGATAAGCTTGCCACCCTTAAAGACACTGGGGATCCGTGCACAGTGTTTGGTTACATACCGCCGTCAACAGCCCACGGAGGATAGATTTTTGATACAAGCATCGGCATGAAGAGTGTTGTTTGTAATAGTATTTCTGCTGCATCTCAGGGTGAACGACTTCAAGGGTTTGGGGTCACGGAATTTTAAGATAAGGGCCAAGAGTTTAGGGGCCAAGAGCTGGACCTCCGTCTCTACCTTTCGTAGGCGGCACCATTTACCTTCCGATGAGCTTCCAGAACCCTGTCTTGCTGCCCAACGCTAAAACCTTGACTGAATGACTACTACCCAATCCTATATGGTTGAGGGCGGGAGATCGTCGAGATCCGGGCCCGGGAGGATTCTGCAGGACAGTGTCCCTACATTTATATACTTGTCTACAGCCTCCTTAATCCCCAGGCCCTCAGACATGAACATCTTGTGGGACATGACCATGTATCATACTATGTCCTGAAGTGGCAAATCTTGGCGCTCTCAACTGTCGAAGCACTGAAGCACGTGACACTTCTAAGCGCAGAACTCCGAAATCGAAAAGATCCCACGCCCTCCTGGCGACCTCGCAAGCTATGCAGTTAAAGGCCTTGCGCCCTCGACCTGAAAAGGCCGCGCCAGAATCTTTCAACGCTAAACTAGCACCCAAAAGCCTCAGAGCCCTGAAGCTCTAAGACCTCAATGCCTGTGACACTCCAAGCCCCCAACCTGAAGAAGCCCGGTGACCCGGCACCCTGAATCGCACGCCTGCCACCATGAACATCCGCAAAGCCCAAAGCCCAAACCCGTCCGCAATAAGCGGCCTTGAGCTCACAAGTCCAAACCCTACGGCCCTAAATCCAAGCTCGGAGCCATAGACCGTACCTGTAACAGCTAATCTGCGAACTCAAAAGAAAGAAATAAGGATCCCCCTACATAATCAGGGGCCGTTCAGCAGGACTATGTGCGGTTTATCAGGGAATCCTAGCGGGCCCTCTTGGAATTCCTCGCGTATTTTTTGAGAATCTCCCATCTACCAGAAGGTCAAAGCCCCAGCCTGGGCAGGCATGACTTCATTTTCGGTAGCTTCCGCAACCTTGGACGCATGGATATCTCAAGGTTGCTGGCTATCACGACTGTTCTCGCTCCTTATGATTGTCATGGTCTGGTTTTGCGACCATGGCTTCTTCTTTAGTAGCGTGCCACCCCTATCCTTCTTCCGAGGCCAAGGTTCTCTCGAGTGCTTTCATGGCCGAACTATGGGTTGGTTCTCGCCCGTGCTCTTATCATGTTAACGCCGCGCCTATTCCTGTGCGGGGACTCTCAGAAGAGGTGAATCTCGTGTTGCGGTTCTTCCGACGTTGTTGAATCGTTTGTATACGGTTTTCAAAAAAACTTTCTTCACACTTAGCACCAAAATCATGATCATTTCAACGGCAAGCCATGCAATACTCACATTTAGGGCATAGGGCGTCGGGGCTGGAGATTCTAGCTCCAGGTTTCAGTTTGAGGCTATGCCGCTTAAAGTTGAACTTCTGTTTTGGGATTCCTCAGGACAGAGAGGCCAGGCACAAGGCTTAGGTTTGGAGTCTAGACTGGGCCTTCACTCTGAATGACGAATGGGGATATATTGCTTTCTTCCGTACAAGTCCAAGGGTCATAGCATCCAGGAACATGACCCTAATCTGCTCAACAATTCGAGGCTCAAAGTACCAAACTCCGGTAATCAATCTTGGCTCAGATTTCCGCAGCGAGCAAACACCAATGCTTGCCGAACTAGGGCACCGTGCCTATGTTCTCAGCGGTTGCCGACCGTGATTGAGAGGCGGCTCAATCTTTTACAGCTAGAAAGCCATGCAACTGTCATACGTGATGCGGCAAAGCGGGAACACGCAATCTGCAGATCATCATGCCAACAATCCAGAGCCAATCCTAAAAGCTTTCCAAAACAACCTGTTGTGTGCCAACAAAGCACTAAGTCAACTAAACATGCAGTCGTGAAATATCTTCAGAATAAAGCCAAAACAAAAGACACCGACGTCTCTACTTTTTGGCTTTCAGCTTCAGAGGTGCAGACCCGTGAAATACTCAAAGAACCCGCAGCGTCACACAAACTTGCAAAAACTTTACTGAGGGCGGGGGTTGTGCATCAAGCGAAGAGGCCCAAGAACCCAAGGACTAATCCGTTCTCGCTGGTATTAGCCCCTCCTCCAGAATTCCAAATTCTGAAATCTGCTCCCAAGACTACTGATGCAAAAGGGCCAAGAGTAAAGTTGATTATGGCTTGGATTCTCTGAATCACGGGGGTCCCTGGCGCGATTCTCAAGGATTAGGGATCTCCTTGATTTCCTAGTTTTTGATGGTTTTGAATAGAATTTACATAAATCTGTATGCGGTTTTGATTGGGATTTACTGATTTAATTAATTAGGTTCTGATGAAATTCGAATTAAAGTTTCGATTGAATTAGATTCTAAGTAGGTTTGAAAGAGGTTTTAGTGGGTCAATTTTAAATGCATCTGAACTGTTTTATATAGATGTCAAATAGATTTCAGAGGCTTTTGACTTGAAATTAATAGCTTTTAGTATGAATTTACTGAGGTTTAATCGGCCAGTCTTATGCGACTTTAATGAGATTCCAATAGGATCCTATTATATATCACCCTAATGTTCGGGTCGCACGATAAATGCCCCCCCTTAGAAATTAATGAGGTTCGGGATGGAACGGGGCAGGAGCCTGTAACATTAGGGGGAACGAAGGATTGCATGCAGGTTTCAATATGCACCTTACATACTCCTTCTCTGTCCAAGTGGTTCCTATCTGTCACTGACGAAGGTGCATAAACGAAACCCTTGACCTTAAACCTGAACACAACCCGTGCTGAAGCTTCCCGGAGGCCCAAAGATGCTGCAATGTGGTGCTGTAATCATCCCTAAGCCCCTAACCAAACCGGGGCCTACAAAATGATGGGCAGGGTTTTGGGGTAGATAGTTAGCATAACGAGGGTCACTGCAAAGAAGTCATGGCTGACGCAACAAGTTCTCATACTTAGGTCGGCAACATGTGCTCACGGCCCCCAAGCCCTGAGCACACGGCTGCACACTACAATCCTATACCCAGCACTGTCTTATTCTTACTATTGCTGCTGCTACTCCTAGTTTGTGTTACTGATACTACTACTGGACTACTAACTCAGTATTAGCATGCCCTCACCTCTAATGCTGAATACATAATCCCCATAGGAGACCTTATACATTCGGGGACATATCTAGATTCAGGGTGAGGGTACAAGTATGAGGGGTTACTCTTGTTCAAATACTTCCGAGCGGCCCAAGGATGTTGCAAGACTTCCTCCGCTGAGATCCGCATTTCAGGATCAACTACCAGCAGGCGGCGGATCAGATCCTCCGCTTGGTGTGGCGCTTAGGAGATGGCTTTCCAAAAAATCAGGAGTCCCCCTTGCAGTATGGATTACTGTAGTATCTGGGTGGTATACATGACCTCTCTTTGTGGAAGCCCCCATATAAAGCGCCAGGGTGTAGAGTTCAGGGCTCGCGGTTTGGGGCTTCGCGGGCTTAGCTTGTGGATTCGGGGTTGTGCTTTGCAGGGGATCAGGGCTGGGGTATAGTTTGGCTATACTGGCTATACTATTCTAGGATTAAGGTGTGTGGCGCAAGCTTTGCTGAATTAGCATTCATAATGGGAGCTTCCAAAGAAGGGAGCAGTTTAGTGGCTCCGTTTCATGTGGGCGATTGTGCGCACACAAACATCTACAGCATGATCCTAGTAAGTTGCCGCAGCCGTGTTTAGGACCCAAAAGTGGCCTTACAGGTGATCTGGAGCTTGCCACTTTGATCCCTTGTGCCCCTGATTTTCGACACAACCTTGATTAATTCCCGCTCCCACCGCAAGAGACCCAGATTATAGAAGGTTTCAGGAGGAGTTGTAATGTCCCGAATAACTAGAGCGTACTTTAGAGAGATTGCCAAGAGATTACCTTCTCTGATGGTATTATTTTCAAGAACAACATCCGAATCCTACACCTGAACAGCTTCGTCTGGAACGGAGGGTAGCGGCCTTCTGGCATCATTCTTTGGGTTTGGGGACTTCTTTTTTCTTCGCCCTCAATTCACGCACTCAAACCCTTTGCCGTCCTTTGGAGCTGGAGACACGGCGTCCCAGTTATCTCCAGCCATTGTGTAAGTACCAGTCCTGGAGATGCAGACGCGTCTCCAAACACGTCTACCTTTCCGGCATCTGGGCGTCTAGCAGTGAGATGCAAGTTGTGGGATTACATGGTTGGGGGTCAAATTACTTCTTGGAGTTTAGCCGTGTGAGGCACACCTCTCAACAATCGGACGGCTGCACAATTCATGTCGGGCGTCCTCGCTGCGGCGGCAGACTTGAACGGCATTGTGCCGCTAAGCATCGCGTAGAGGAGGACCCCCAGGGACCACATATCCTTGTCTAGCACTTATATGACCATTTCATTTCTGGGGTTCCCAAGGAGGAGAATTCCGTGTTTGCGGGTAACAGGAGGCTAGAGTAGTATTCAGTCCCTCTGACTTGATGTAAGTCACTGAAAGGGTGCGCCTTTTGTGGCTCCGTATGCGCCTGGCCCCCCTCGCTCGCTCACTGACTCACTCACTCACCTGCTCCTCGGTTTATAGAATAAGCACGCAGAACGAAGAACTGAAAATACTCGCCAGAGCCAGAGCGCACGCAGAGCAAACAAAAAACGGTGGTTCTGTCACTGAGACAGAAGGGGTCATGTTCAGAATGCAATGACACGGCAGGTAACAATCATTCTGCTAAGAGGAATCACGATAGCAAGACTATGCCAAGACTATCTTCCTCGCGGCATGCTGGCCAGTGCCTCCGGTCTCAAAGGACTACATGTCCATAGGTTACGCCACTACCTGAACTGGGTCTCCTTTGGGGGGGATTGAACCCCAAGTGGAACATGGACAGGCGTCCGTCTGCGATTCCCCAACCTTGTTCCTTGCTAAATGTTTTCAAATCAGACGCTGCGTGGCTTTGAGCGTAGGACCATAAAACTACTCTTACTTGATTTTTTAATGTGGTCACCTCGAAATCATCGACCTTAGTGCGGAGGCCAGATGGGGCACGTAGCTGACGCTGCTCAGAGGGGGTTACACCCGCAAGCTTGCCAGGAGCTGGCTTATGTCGGACCATACATACTCGAAAGATGAGCGAGGAACTTAATAATTGCGCCGCTACCGGCCACCGGCCACCGCTGAAACAAACCACCACCAACGCCAAATTTCTTGAGCATAATAAATTTGCATTCCAAGTCATGTAGAGGAACAGTTGAGATTAGATTCCAAAAATCCCTCTCATGCAGTCAGTCGACTTCTTATTGCGCACTTCAAGCAAATGGAGCCTAAAAGATGTGGAAGTCCACACACTATAGGCCTACCAACGAGTGATGCGCTCAGCGAAGTAGGTTCTGGAAGCAATGGACTCCGTTGCGCATCAACTTCCTCTAACCGCCGCAACCTACCTCTCTCTGTACCAAGCATTTACCTCGTTCTCTTGGACCAGTGGGATGTACAGGGATTATATAGGGATTTTGGAAATGCTCATGAGGGATTCTTTGGGATTGTTTTGGGAACCCCAGTCGTCAAGCTTTTCTGTTGGGAGAAGGGTCTTTTAAACAATTGTGCCAAGGGGATTGCAACTCTCCCGCTTCTTCGCGCAAGCGAAAACACAAACCCTTACTAGTACTACATAGAGTTACAAGAGGTTAATACAAACATATCCTTCTCGCTAGTAGGCCGCGGAGCACCGTGCCAGTATTGTTATGACGACTAGGCTTGTTTTTTGCCAAAGGCCTCAGCCTGCCAAAGAGCCTTGAAGGTGTCGTGTGCAAGTTCATGCAGGTTGTTGCCGAAACATCGCTCTATGCCCTCAAACTATACATTCTTCCGTATGGGAACCTTGTACAAAAGGACTGAACTTCTTATGAACCTAGCAGGTTTCCTAACATGACTCACGCCAGGAGACCCAACATCGAGGTGGACGTGAGTGGGGGGGGCTACAGACAGGATACCTGCACGATGTAGGTCCCATGTAGGCGGTTGTCAAATTACATTACTGTGTTCGTGGCAACTACTGCAGAGTACTGCATGAATCGTAGAACTGCATGCGGGTTTCTCAGCAGGACCCGCCAATTGGACAAGTGCGCTTTTGCTCAAACTCGAGGCTCTGAGAATTTTACAGCAAACCTGCTGCTTGGATGTTCCCCTGAAGAGATCCGTTTCTTGTGTGGTACGGATAGTAAGGGTCTGGTCCAGAAGTCGTGTGGTCTTCACAAGGAATCTTTTTTGAACACCTCAGTTTCTGATCCCTTCTGGCTACTGGGTCAAATTTTCGGTCACACCATTGTGCCCAAACAGAGCCCTCGGGGACCAACAAAAAAGAAGCGCAGTTCTGACCCGCCTTCTTCGGGTTTCTGAAGTACCACACAGCTCCAACGTGCTTTGCCACCCAGCGACGCACTTTTCTGAGTAGTTCTCCGACCTCATGAAATCAAGGAAACGGTGTACAAACATGACAGGCTGCTGGGCTTGGCATAGCCTGACTGTGCTACATAACGGCACCGTCTAAAACAAGCCAACCTATTGCCAAGTCCACAATCAGAATATCCACGCCCCACATCCTCACGTTTCAAACCTTAATTAGGCACAACATGTTAGACACCAGACATGCATCTCATGTTCCGCACGCGGCGTTGAGAACCACCCGCAGCCCTGTTCCTTCACCGTCAGCCCTAAATATCCGACTCTCAGCAGACCCCTTAGAGGCAGGAGCACCTTGACATGCTTCTTCAGGCTTCCCTATTGAGAAAGCCTATCCCGCCCCCGTCTTGAAGCCCAGCCCGAGTTTTCACATGACGACTCGGTCCCCAAACCTGAAGTAAGGCTGCCTTGCTCCCCGCCTACCCCAAAGCCGTCCCTGCATACCGCGGAATAGTGGCAGTACAAAACATCTGGTGAATAAGACTTGATCATCTCCATCTGCTGCTGCTCCTCCTCATTCTTCGGCTGCTCAATCATGGAGCGTCACGATGAGAATCATGGCGTTTGATGCTGGCCCCAAGCCCTCAATCCCAGCCCTCGCAGATGATCTAAAATAAACCCTGCGTGTATGACCCTCATCATCACTAACATCGGGCTGGAGAATCCTCGCATAATACCAAAACTTAAATGTCCTAGGGTCCTTGCGGCGCTGCCGATTTTTTCAAAGTCGGCAAGTCGGTATAGCCCCTAAACCTAATCACTGCCCCTAAGCCCAATCACTGAATCCCAGACACTGGACCACCCCCCCTCCCCCTTCTGAATTCAGGCCCAGGAACGGCACCTCAGGCGCCTCGTAAGCCTGTCGTTTGGTTTGAGTTCTGGGCTTAATGTCACTCGTTTGAGGTTGACGGCTTGCTGAGTTGCAGATCTAGGGTCTATGGTTGAGGCGACTAGCGGTCAGCAAAAGGGCAAAAGAGTTCAAACATTTGCTGGACATCAGCAGCCCGAGCTTACGCGAGGGTCGCGGAAAGTCCGCTGAAAAGCATGCTCTTGTCGAAAGGGTATATATACATATTAGGTAATAAGATCCCAGGATCAAGGGCCTCTACTATTAATCCTACTATAGTATATCATATTCCTCTTGGCGGAAGTGACGCCCAGGCCAACAGAAGCCAGAAATGACGCTTCTGCTTCCTGAGCCCAAATACGCAGAAAATACACAGCGTTAGCCCATTATCCTAAAATCAAACGACGCCTGGACCCATGCCGCCAATGTCCTATTACTTATCCTGGTGTCAAAGTAACCCGTGTCACCTCTAACGTCTTAGTCTCAAACCCAAGTCCGAATCCCACGCCAGATACTACACTAACTCCTCGGAGCCCCTCGGGATGCTCAACCCCCCCCAAATTCTGTACCACAAGCGCTGCAAACCTAAATCCGCGCCCTTGCACCCTACATCTTGAGACCTTGAAGCCTAACACCTACAACTCACATCCAGAAACTCCCAATAGTAAAGCCTAATCGCAATATGTCCTTATGCTCCAGACCGAGAACATCAATGTAGACGCCTGAAAGGTTAACCAAACTACAGCCCCGTAATCCCTCGTACGTACAGCATTATGACGAGATAAAGCCCAATGTTTAATCGCCATGTCCTATGTTACATGAGCTTCACACCCTTAACTGTTACAAATCCCTGGAATATTCTCTGGAAGAGATCTACTGGGACATAATTTGGAGCGAGTAACAAGCAACAACAACACGGTATAGTCAAGGGTATAGTTCCACACTTTCTGGCCTCGGTGCCCCCGCGGCTGCGGAACTTCGCCGTCTGCTTGAAGTGGCATGCGATGCCTGCAGTTATTCATAAAGTTTATGGGGCTTGGGCTTCTTGTTCGAACAATGACGGCCCCTACTTTTACTTCTGCATCTCTTGCTGCTGCAAGCATCATGGTCATCGCAAGCCCTAGCCCCAGCTTTAGCCCCTGCCCAAACAACAGCAGCAGCAGATGATAATCTCACAATTGAAAACGTCAACCCGGACTTTGGCAATGACAAGCCCTCGAAAAACCACGTACTCATGGCACAGCTTACATAAAAGCCAAGATCCCTCAGGTCTGGACTACGCGCAATAGGGCCGTTCTTTGCGAAGCTTCACTGCAAAATTTGCTAGATATCCAGACATGCTACTTCTTGGGATCATTTTAGGGATCACCACCAACGAGGCTTTGGATTTGGAAAGGGTCTAGCACACAGGCTTGTGAAGTGTGATATCAAGGTTGCTCTTGATTTCTTGTGTTCAAGGCTTCGCTCGGACTGCGGCGTCTGACATTCTCAGGTATGGCCGCAGTTTCCTGATTGAAAGACTCAAGCCCAAACATGGACGGGCTCTTTCTTCAGAGCAGAAAGTTCCTAAAAGCCCTCCATGGGGTTTCTACTCCAGCTAACCTAACTACCTTCGCTACACATAATCTTTTCAAACCTGCATACTGCCCCTGATTCTACGGGTGACTATGTACTGCAGGGTACTGCAGTACTGCTGCGTCGAATGTTAGACTGCTACATTTCCTGTAGACTTGCTGCAGCATTGAAAGTGAAGCCCTGCGGTTGTGCTTTCTAGGAAAGGCATGCCGCACTTGGGATCCAACAAATGCTGTGATTGGGGGTTTCCATGAATAGCTATTAGAGCCCAACGTGCTAGTTGGGACTGCCCCCCCCAATTTGACCACCCAAGCCCATAGCTTTAGCATGCTTTAGCTAATAATTTCAGTCACAACGTTGCCACGAATCGTAATGGGGGGAGAGGGATCTGAATAGCACTTCCTAGACAGTCTCCTATTTCTGCTCCACTAAGGCTAGCAAGTCTGGCCGAGGTTTGAGGCACAGATCACAATGGCCTTTTTTCAAAATCATGTTCTTACCCGGTAATACAAGATTCTGCATTGTAAAGACTATCACAATTAAGACCCACTCAAGATCACGACCTTCTTGGAACTGAGGCGTCTGCCGAAGTCGATCAGCTTTGCTGGTGCTTCCTGAATGTTTCCCAGAAATGGAAATGATACTTCCTAAAAAGGGGCCCTGCAAGACCCTAGGAATATGCAGGGACTGCGTGAGGGTGCAGCGCCGTCTTTCAGGACCCGGAACATTCTGAGTGACATACTCCCCCCCCTTTCTGCCGGCAGCCAAAAAACATAATTTCCAAACGGACGCTTTCTCAAGATTGTGGTCCGTGCATCGGGTACGTTGAAGAAGGATAGCCGTGTGCGAGGTCGCGAAGTGTTGAGAAGCATTGAATCAACTGAGTCATTGTAGTTGTTGGATCAAGAGGGCTTTGTTGGACATATTTGTACCCTACCTTGGGTCTGTGTTCAGCTGGCTGTCATAGAACGAATCCCCCTGAGAAATGGAAGCATGTTTTCTTGTTCGGACTTTGTCTGCTTCAAGTCTTTATCTGTCAAGGAGTTTGAGGTGGACGTGGGAACTCGGGGGAAGGTTTCCTAAATCACAGACGCACCAACCCGCGGCACAACTGATATTTCGAAACCTCACTGGTGGAAGAGAGGGCAGGACTCCGTACACTGACCATGACTGGACCGATGAAGCATGGCCGGCAGCTACGGATGCACAGCACGGAATATTTGCAATTGCTCCGGCCACAGGGTGCAACAATGCACCTTTTCGAAAACGCACCCTGCACCATGCCATGCCCTCACCGGGTCGTGGCATGTGAGCTGGGGACATTATGGGACATTCGAGGTCTGCGGACTAGAGTCTAGTCACGTCATGTGATCCGCACAACTTGGCTAGCGCAGTACAGCTGCGCCGCAATTCCAACCATTATACACCTCAGCAAACCTGCAAAAAAATCGACTGTGTAGAAGCTCTGTACACACGCTGCGCTTGGTGGATTGGGAAGGTGGATCATACACACTTCGGCGCGTCGGTAACTTCCCCTGATATTGCCCAGGATAGGTCCAAATGACTTGCGGGTTTTTCAAAGATGAGGGTGCTCGCCAGGACCCTCAGCATGAAACCCTCAGACCTCATAGGGCTTATGCCTTATAGGAAATGTGGCAATAGCTGAGGACCGTCTACATTTAGACAGGTTCTGTTAGGCACCGGAACTTCAGCTGGAGTTTTTGTTTTTTGCTGGCTTATCTCTGTAGGGCTTGGCTTTGCAGTGCTCATGCAATTTTAGGGGTTGGGGTTTAGAATAGGATAGCTGAGAGTTGGGAAGTCTATGGCTTAGGAGTTTCTGCCCTTGATTCCTACACCCTAAACCTTCTAGGGTTTCAGGACCTTGCCAAGGTCCAAAGATTACGGATTTGCAGCTGAGAGTCGGCATGAGAGGAAACAAAAAGAATATTCTCAGGCTTTATGTCGCGGTGAATAATGCCCCGGTCGTGGCAGTACCTCGGTGAAACCACAAAGTACCGATTCTGAGTGAGCATAGCTACTCCTCTCAGTATCATGTTGTGCAAATTTGACTTTCCTTTCCTGGAATGCCGCCTTAAATTTGCCGGTAAAGGCATGCAAGGCTTCAAGGCCTTAGGAAACTCGATCTTCCTTCACCCGGCTTGCAATCAGTATCTGCAAAAATGTCAAAACCAACCTGCTGCAAACTCATGAAGAAAATTGCTTTAGCCTTGGCAGCTAGCGCCTTCATTTGTGCTGACTAGGCTGCCCCTGCGATGGTAACCCAGTTGGAAGCTCTTCATGCAGACCAGGAGAACTTATATTTGTGGATGTCTTGCCTAGAAGCATGATATCTGTGTCCCTTCCCCTGCCTCGTTTCGGGGGTAGAGAGCCCTCTGCCCTCTTTAGCAGGTTTGGCTGTTCAGTCGCTTGTTCTAGAAAATGGCTTTTTCGTGGTGATCAAAAGGTTATTCTACTTGAATGGGCCCCTATGTTGCAGCAATGGTTTTGGGTTCCACGGATCCCCTCAGGGATCCGAGCAGCTGATAGTCTCCCAAGAGGTTGCAACGGGCTCTTGGTGGTGTAGATGGACTGTAGAAGTCCCAGCCGCTTACCGTGCCCGAGGCCTATTCAGAGTAAACATATTGGTCTAAACATAAGCAAGGGCTACTAAAGCATTAGGTGTAAGCCTACTATACAGGTACGCTTACTTGAGGTACAATCTACTGAGCTCGTGTAGTCATCATAAGGATAGCCTTTGCCCGGCACCTAGTGCCAGGTCGCGCTGGTTTCGGTTGATTATGAGAAACATGACTTATGTTGACACATAACTGAGCCCCGCAGCCGCAACGCACGCGCCAGTTGTCGGATTAGCTTTGCCACCTCCGGGGCTTTGGGATGTTGCACATGAGGGGCCAGGAAGTTAAAAATTTAGGGTTCAACGTCTTAGCTTCAGGGTTTAAGGTGTCGGGACTCCTGATTTGTGGTTCTCAGTTTGGTTTACATAGATATTATCGAATTTTAAGTGCGTTGCCAGCGGGACTCGTAAGCATAGTATGTGGTTGTCCTTGTGGTTCTTGATGCCAGAGATCCTCAAATTTGGATGTTACAGAGAGTGCATACTCAGTTACTGAAATGATGGGCTTAGTGGTCCATGCTCTAAGGTTCCTGCTTCAGACAAAGCCCTAGTGTCTTTGGGACAGCTTCTGCAAGGCCTTCTTTTTACACGAGCTATTTCGAAAGCTCATGCAGATCAGGCATTGCAATGACTGCTTATGTAGGATTCCAACTACTGCAAATGACGTTGCAACTATAGTTGCCAAGCTCATCACCCAGTAAGCCCTTGGCGCCTCTGACCCGCCCTAGTGGCAACCCTAAAGCCTAAACTCATGCAATCTACCCCAATCCTAGAATCCTAAACTACAAACTACACTTTAAAGCGGTACCAATGATTTGCCCTCACAACCTGAGCGTACGCAAGACGCCTTTACGCCCAATATGCTACACTCCAAATTCTGGGGACCCAATAAAACCTGTTAAGCCCCTCTGAATTTCCAAAAAACACCCCTATCCTGAGAAACCCCTCTCAAGCCCTAATTCCTAAACCCAAAATCCTTACGAGTACTCCCTAACTCCCGTTACAGGATACTCTCACATCCCGTTTTAAGGCTTCCCCTGTACCCTCCTCAAGGTCCCCCGTCTCACTGTAACGGTGCTCTTTTTGAAAAACTCCCACCCGGGCCTGGGCTTCATCCCCCAAGGCGCCCTCAGCTATTCGGTCGAACAGCTCTCCGCCGTGGCACAGGTCCTTGGGTGCTTTTTACGAGGTAAGTTGCAGGGCTTCTAGGGGCAGGCTAGTAGAGGAAAATGGGTCTTTTGCATAACTATTGCGCTGTTGAGGGAATTGTGAGTAGTTTTGAGGTGGGCGGTAGGAAGCCAAAGGTACTACGTGGCGATTGAACTTTCTTAAGCCCCATCGTGGAATGGCGGAAGTTATAGCGTCAGCTTCCACAATTCCACGTCTTATGTGCGAGCTTCTTAAACATGATGGTAGTTCATCATATCTCCCCCAGGCTTCAACTTCATGACTAAGGGCTGAACCCGAGGATCCTACAATTTACACTCTCAAAGCGAAGCCCAGCACCTTAAAACCCTAAAACCCATCTGAGCTGCCATCACGATATAGATGGAGTCTGCATCCTCGAAGACTTCCTTAGAGGTCAGGCTTTGTGAGCTTCCCTACAAGAAGTTCTCGACGTTCCCATCTAGCTGTGCCTAACCCGGGAAGGTTCCTGCGTTTGCACACCTTCCTGAGTCATTCTAGTGCAAACGCTAAGCATCGAACACTGGGTGCAGGGTTCTTTGCTGAAGTTCCACCTGGATATAGCTTGAGTTGGAGGATGAAACCTAGAAACAAAGGGGCCTCAATGACTCAAGAGTAATGCAGGGGCCTAGTTTGTTCGAATACCGATTAATGTGGGGAAGTTATTCGTAGTTACGTAGGCACTCAACCTAGAGACCCGCTTTCCTTTCCAGCTCTGCCTTTCGAACCGTACGCCTTGACATGCCCTGACCCCAAAAAAGCAGCCGGGCCGCACATCGAAATGCCGAAAGATGCCGAAACTAAACTGCCTCCCTCAAAGCTGACGCCAAAGAAAAGAAAAGAGCTTGGTGGTGCAGGCGTAGCAACGAAGCCTGTAGATCGTCGTGTCTCATGGCTTAGGGTACTGAGACGGCAAACCTTGTTGGTTGCTTCCTCTTGAAGCCAATTTCCCCGGAATTTTGTTGATTTTTTGGCGTGTCTGGTGTCAGCTAGCACTCCAGAATAAACACGCCCCTCAACCTGGCTCAGGTGTCCCCCACGCTTAACCGTCTTAACCCTGCCCGGCAGGCCAGCTGATGATGCAAACCTTCTCCGGCCTTTTCTAAAACTTTCAAAGTGGGACTTTTGCGTCTGCACTACCAGTTTGGGTGCGGTGTGAGGTCGATATATAATTTGAAGCAGTCAGCCGCGAACACCCTGCTGGCCAGTCTGGTGTTTTATTTTGCGCCTTGTGCGACAGTTCTTCCAGATTGATACGACATAGGAAAGCATGTTGATGTTGCATGTTGGACAACCTTTTAGTCATCCTCTGTAGGAGGGAGGCTTTGGAGATAATCTTAAGGGCCAAGCCCTGAAAAGGTGGATGCATATGTCTGAGCGACAACACAACCTTGACAACTGACTGCCACTCCCGAAGCACACCCCTAAAAGCACCTAGCTTTCAAGAGTCCTACCATGAGTCTACACCCTAGCCCTCGAATCCTACATCCTTCTCTAAAGATCCTGAAAGAGGCCACGTTGGTCAGAGGCTCATATAGTTTGCAAATATTTGGATGATCCAGCTGCTTCAGCACCTGGCCAAGGTAAGAAATCGTTTGCATATGCGTTGCGTAGAAGGGGATATGGGGTGACAATTACGGATTCAATGAAGGTAATTTTGAAGAACTCTCATGTTGGGCCCACCTTTGTGTTGGAGCTTTTGGGAGTTATTGATGTTCAAAATGTCAAGTTCAGAGGTTTAACTGTCAGAGGTTGAGTGGTTTGGGTGCTGGACAGCATATACTTAAGATACATTCATGACAGAACATTCAAGGGGAAGGCGGACGAAGGTGACCACAAATGTATGTGATGTAGGGGCCTAAATGATTGAAATAAGGTTTTGGGGACCAGGGTGTTGGGATGAATTGTGTCTCAGCTACATAGGGACTGCTGAGACAAGACTGGTGATGATTCAGGCTTCAAGGACTCTATGATGGGATTCTGGCTCAGATGTCTGGATGTCTAGATTCTAGTCTAGATGCAGCCGAAAGCTGGAGCTTCTTTGCAGTCCCTTGGTGGATGCATAGACACTCAATCCTCAGTTCCCTACACAGTCCAAATCCAACTAGCTTCAGGCATCTGGAACTTGGAGGGTGGAGGTGAGTCCTGGGTTCCGACTCCCGCGAACTTTTCTTCCGCGCGCAGCGGGTCGAGTCGAGTGAAACCCAGCAAGTCGAAGTCATTTGAAAACCTCAATCACAGCCAGTTCTCATTTTCAAGCGGGCTGGGAAAGGTTCTCAATTAAATGCATCTTCTGCTCAAATATATAACAATTGATGAAACGGTTCGTTGCGAAACTCTGCGGGGAGCCCCAATTAGTTTGACGTGTTAGAACCCTTCAGTCCCGCGCAGCCAATAGCAACAAGGAGTTGACGTCTGTGCCTCCCATCAGACACGAGCATTGATCAAAAGCTGCAGAGGATTTAGTGTAGACCCTCATAGAGGAACGAACTCACAGAGATGGAGGCGTATGTTCTCTTGGGCCCTTGCAATTTAGGTTATAGATTCGCCGCTGAAGAAAATTGGTCTTGTGCCCCGGATCGTCACAAATAAGCGTGGAACGGACACGGGAAAATCAGCAACAAGCCTCACACATCCGAAGTTAGCTGCTCTGTCATGTCTGACGAACCAAACGATGCTCAAGAATAGCCAGGAAACTCTGACTCGATCAGACGTCTTGTCGTCTCCGCAAGGTCTTCCACAGAGAATCGAGGCATTTCGGATCTAGGCACACGCAGACATACTATATAAAGTCCAAGCAGCAAATCATGCTGCGCCAAAACAGGTAGTTGATAAGTAGTATTCAAAACCCGGCCGGCGAGATGCTCAGGTGTTCTGCTACATGCCGCACAGACAAGTATGGTGAGGTGTTAAGGACTAGCTGAAGTATGTAGGGTTCCAGAAACGAGCACTTGGGGTTTAATTTGTTCACGCAGGACTGCAGAACGGTTTGGCTTCAATCCTGCACATACCCACCTTCGCAAGGGTGGAACAACAGCAAGGTCGAGCTCCCAGTGCGCCTTGACAAAAGTACGCCGACGTATACGGACACCCCCGGATATTTTACCTGCAAAGATTCCTAAGTGTGTTACTAAAGGAATCCCAGGATTGTACACTTCCCTAAGCCCAAATCAATGCCTGCGTGATAACCTTTCAACGAGCTGAGAGTCTCTCCTGTGTCTCTTTGATTGTCCCCCGCTGCAATTCACTACAACGTCTTTCGAACTAGATCCCTAGGAGGCGATAACTCAAAACCCAAAGCCAACCTCATGCAAGTGTGCCGTTCCTACTCATGCTCGTGTGGGTTCAGCCTTCTCCAGTTGCGAGTGGTGGCTAAACTGAAGCCCACAACAGCACGATGGACTACCACGATGTGGACATTCCGCATGGAAGCAAAAAGTTTCTGCAACCAGAACCTCCATGAAACCTCGAAGCTTCCCAGAGGTTCCCCTCCAATGATCCGTCTCTACACCTTAGGGGTTAATTGTGATAGCTCGTAGAGCTGCGACCTTCACTGTACGTCTTTTACAGCCTTGAAGATCGAAGCCGCAATCCCGAACCCGTACACAACCCTAAGCCCTACACCCTTGACCTGGCCCAAACTCTACAAACCAAATCCCGAAACCACATGTTCATAGCCTCAGATCCAAGCCCCCGAAGCCAACCCCCAAAACCCAACAACAACCTGCTACCTGGAGGCTCATTGGTACGCGCCAAGCCAGGCAGGCTCATCGCATAACGACGGCTGAGTGCCTTGGCCAGATGCAGGGCACATCTACCGTCCCGTCTCCCCACACTGACGCGGAACCACCATACAGGCCCCTGTTGGAAAGAATAGTGATTCCGTAGTAATTCCATGGAGAGTGTAGGCTCCCTTTTGTGGTTGCATGTATGTTTGGGGAGGTCAAATTACTAATGGGGTTTGGGCTCAGGCCAGTTGGGGGCTCATGGCCTCACATAGCCATTTTGCGCGTAACAGCAAGTCTTGAGAAGAAGTGTATGCGGATGAAAGGAACTCGATCGGAGCTTCAGGGTTTGCAACAATTTCCGAAAAGAGGTATACCACAAATTACCTATTTCAACTCACTTGAAATACAGGCAAAAATACAAAGCCGTACCCAATGCTTAAACCCTAAGCCTTGCCATATAACAGAATACAGCTGGGTCTTTTCATCGAAGGAATAGATGCGATAGGAAAGTGGGTCCATTTCGTAATTTCCCTGTAGCGGCCACCCTAGCATCCATCAAGTGGGCATTCATTCGTGGATAGATTTGCTGGAGATTCTGCATGCCCGGGGCTCTGAGGAATTTTCCCTCTGGACCTTTCGAAGCTTGTCAAGACTTGCGTGGCCCTGAATGAAGGACATGTTGAGGAGACCTGTGCGGGTATCACCCAGGGCCCTGCAAGGACTTCCGTTTGAGCTTACGTTGCTACAGATCAATGGCTCCAAACCCCCTAAGGTCGCTCATCTGTGAGAAAACCCAGATCCTGCTCACAAAGCCCCTCTTCAAGCTCAGCAACCTCGAGGTCTTCGTTCAAATGCTCAAAGCGAAGTATGTTCTCCTCGGCCACATAGCGCGCGCCCTGTTCGGCATGAAGCAAGAGTTTGGAGGGTTCTAGGATCTAAATGTTCAGGTTAAAGCATTTTTTGTGTTGGACTCTGTTTCCGCCTGCGTCAGACACAGGATAAAGGTTTTCGGTCTGGGTTTAAGGCGCAGGCTTTAGGTTGCAGAAGGGTCTTTTTTACTAATTACGTCATGGGTATGCTGATGTTGGGATTGGGGAATTTGTCAACATTAATGTGGGACCCTCTACAGTATCTACACCCCCCCAACAACAGAGCCACCAGAAAAGCAGAAATTGCAGTCCTGAATAAGGCCCCTACGTCACTGAGGGCCCTGGGGAGGCCCTGGGGAATACTTTAAAGGGGATGGTCTGGATCCAGTTAGGGGCCCCAAGCCAAACTACATGTACAGAAAATCGTCAAACAATAGGCCGAAAGTCTTTAAGCGGCTGCCAAGACTCATTAAAGAGAGTCTCCTATATCAACTGAGCGCAACATTAATCCCCGGGGATTACTTTAAAGGGGATGGTTTGGATCCAGTTAGGGGCCCCAAGCCAAACTACATGTACAGAAAGTCATCAAACAATAGGCCGAAAGTCTTTAAGCGGCTGCTGAAACTCATTAAAGAGAGTCTCCTATATCAACGGAGCGCAACATTGATCCCCCCACAAATCCTAGTTCACCCTGCTAGCGTCCCCACACAATCTCCACCTGTCTCTAGGGTACCACTGGCTTGGAAAACACCAATTCAGATCAACATCTAGACTAGAAGTATGGATCCGTGATAGCCGTTTGGGGTTTAAGCTCCAGAGCCATGGCACTTAGTGACTCATGCTAATCGTACTTCTCATCATGTTGTGTCACAGCAAACAAAATGACTCGACAATGATGCAAACCTGCGTGCCGAAGATGTAGAGATGCTGCGGGATGAAATGGCCGTTTCGAAACGGTGGGCGCGCGGCGCCCTTTCTCAACTTCTCCTGATCGGGACGCAGCCTCTTAGCTGAAAAAAACACGTGTTTCAAGATTCTACATACTTGCTGCTGGACATATTTGCTGCTTGAAGAATCAAAAGATATCATGGGGCAGAAGTGGCTGCTTAGTGCAGGGTAGGCAGCCAGGTTTGAACATGCCAGATTCAGCCAGCTTGATAGTCATCTTCTTGAAAACCGAGTATCAATGCGGCATGAACTTGTTGTCGCACTGGGAAGTTCATCAACTGCGCAAGGAAGAGAGTGTACTCAAATGGGGTGCCCTGTATGCTGCTTGAAAAACAGGATCCACTTTGGACTTTCGAACAACCTTACCCGTTCCCAGAGCCCTGCACTTTAGATCCCCACACCAAGACAACATGCTCGCTCCATAAAGCACTGCTGGTGAAGCCATGTTAGCACACATCTCCTGCAGCCACGCATTCAGCTCTGCTGCCGTTGCTCGTTGGCGACGCTTTCGCCGATCCTCCGAGCTCGATTCCAGGATTGCAAGCTTGGATCTGGGCTTTATGTGTGAGGTAGCTTACATAAGCAGGCCCCTTAGAGAGCTTTTGTTTATGGCCTGTAGGGTCTAGCATCTGGGCTTTCACATTTTCCTGACAGGGCGGGGAGCCTTTGTAATTACAACCCTCAACCCTACCTAGAGTAACTTCTACCTAAGACAAGGCTAAGGTCCCAAAACCTCAAGTACAAGGCCC
Organism: Symbiodinium pilosum; assembly: GCA_905231905.1. Classification (NCBI taxonomy): domain Eukaryota; class Dinophyceae; order Suessiales; family Symbiodiniaceae; genus Symbiodinium; species Symbiodinium pilosum. Next base: position 47,038 of record CAJNIZ010007569.1, read on the forward strand.
TTAATAAGAGTATGTAGGTTACTCCCAGCTCAAACCCTACATCCGGAACCCTCATTTAAGGTGCATTAGGTCACTCCCGGTAGGCCCCAAAACTGTGTCTTGTTCCTCGTCTCGCGCTGGAGCGGCGTAACCTTTCCACCTGCACCTCAGGGGACTGCAGAGATTTCTCAATATCAAGGTCCACCTGGACACCATGGAACCTTCTTCACAGATATCTATCTCTATATTATATGTAATATGTAGGCATGTATGTTTGCACGAAGGACATGGCCCAAGAGAGCTGGACTCCATGGGGCCCAGTTAGGGCTCAGGAGCCTGGAGGTTTGGATATTCGAATTTCAGGGCATACCATCCAAAGGAGTACAATAGCTAAACCCTCAAAAGGGTACTACCGGGTCTGTTTCACTGGGTTGTAGCTTGCCAGAGCCTTTTAGACCGGTAGTGCGAAGAAGCGGGCCCCTGCAAATCTCTTCATTGGGGGGCCCTCTGCAGAAAATTGCTAGCAGTATGACATGACATGGACAACAAAACCTTCCCACCTGCTAACATGCAGCACGCATTCAACAAGGAAGTTTGTCTTTCTTGGGCCCCCTCCCTACGGCCAGGATTTTCCTGCAGAGGATAGATGCCTTTACAGAGTCAACTTCTTTCCCTGAAGGCTGGAGGCTGGGGATGACGTCAGTATTTGATGGGGGGCATTTCACTCTGGCCGAACCTTGCACAGCCCCAGAAGGTCTTTGCTCCATGGGGATACTACGCTGACTTTGAAACGTGAAAATCGAACACATACCCAATATACGTGGAGGTTTATACTTGCGAGAAATTCGAAATGAAGCTGTACCCGAGCCTGAACTCGCTGATGGCCCGCGCATAGGGGCAGCGCACCACCGCGAAGGGGACAAAGCTCTTGTAGGGGTCCTGCAAGCTTGGGGCTTCAAGGCCTTCAAGCCATGAGACTTTGCGTGTAGGGCTGGGAATTTGCACAGGGTTCTGGGCTTATCCCTACAATAGTTAATAGTCCTGTATAATCCCCATATATGCCCGTATAATGGTAGCTATATAATCATGATAGTTTTATATAATCCCTATAATACTACTTAAATTTTTGGAAGCAAACCGACGTCCAGTCCTTTCCGTGGGATTATGACATACTACGACCATCTTCTCATCATGCCATGAAGATTTGCCGACCGTAGAGTAACCTGGTAATATTACTCCGTGGAAGCCGCGGCTCGGAATTCAAGGTTGTACAGAGACTTTGCGTTGAAGGTGTCTAAGAGCTTGACTCTTGTGTAAAGGCGAGCATTGGATCACATAAAGTCCCGTCCTCCAGGAAGAAGCGCGGTGGAACATGCCAGCACTCGGATCGCAGGCGGCCAGTGTGCGGGGGACGCAGAGCCTCAACTTTAGCCGTCAGCAGAAGCAAATCGCTATGAATGTGGGAGCTTGTTAAGCAAACAATTGTTGCGACAGCCAGTAAGTTGAGGATTCAACTACTTGAGTGCAGCCAGTTTCTGTTTTTCCCAGCGCTACCTTAATAGAATTATGCAAGCCTGACGCCTGAATCATCAACTGCTTCTAGCGGGAATCGGTGATGTGAGAGGTGCAGGTGGTGGCGGTGCAGGTAGCGGCCGCACCAATGTGGAGGCGGCGGTCGCGGTGGTGCCGGTGGTACGAAGAACCGTGGTACTGCTTCATACTAGTAATTGCGCAAGGGTCAGGTACAGTAATTTCATGAACATGCGCATAGCCATCCCTGTCGTCCAATCTGGCGATAACCTCAAGTTGTGTGGAATAGACTCTCCATGTTTGTAAGATCTCATAACGAGGAGCTTTAATATCTTCACCGTGACAGGAGGAAAGTCGGGCTCACCTTGGGAACCTCTTATGATTCAAAAGTCCTTGAGCTCGCCCACCCTTGTGTTCGCGTCCGACATGGATCGCTTACGTTGTTGAATACGGGTAGCCTACGGGTAGCCAGTATATATATATATATCTATATATTGCCCGGGACGAGGTTGACATTGTATACCAAGCGGAGCTGATGGTTCTCCTTGCGGCATAAGGTGCGCCTTTGTGCTGCTGCAGAGCAGTCCAATGTTTGCCCCAGCGTACGCCGACCTGTAAGAGCAAGGTTCGTCATACTGTTGATGCATTACCTCCGTCCGAGAAAATACTATGGTTTCCAGGCTTATGGCACTTGAAGCGACGCAGGATCTGGTCCTCTGACACGGTAAAAACCATGAGGCCGACAAGCTGGTGAAGTGTATATGAGAAATGTAGAATGGCCAGAACTCCTTTTGAGTCGTGGTATGGAGCCGTCGACAGAACGCTGGAATAAGAACCAGGAAGGGATACGTATCATGATCGCCATTATGACCTGTGACCACGACCCACTTTTCAAAAACATAGTTTGGATCTCCAGCACCCCCGTCCACAGCTGAACAGCCCTTTACGGAGCCCTCTCAACATCAAAGAGCCTCAGCTATGACTGGAAAGTCTCAGAAAGTTGTTGTGGCTTTGGACAGGCAATGTTTGATGCATGAAAATACTGACGTTTGAAGACTTCCCGCAAGTCAACATGGGTAAGCCCTAAACCTTCATGAAGAGGTGCGGTGGATGAATGTGCTTAAGAGCTCACCGGATGCTTAGCCGGCGACTCCTTGGATTTAAGGCTTGCTAGTGTGGCAGGTCTAGGATCTAGATTAAGCCACCTACTGTATGACAAGCATAAACTCGAACACAGTCCCTCAACACTCTGTTCGAGCCTCCACGACTCCTTTTGTTTGTGGGTACGTCGCTTAGGGAGGGAAGATTGCAACGCCCGACCTATCAACGCTCATGGAAAAACCGCCTCCACCTTTCAATTCTCATTGACTGGAAGTTCGGGGGGAGCTTAGGAGCTCGGGGTTCAAGACCGGTACGCCGTAAACCTCCCCTCTCCCCTCAGCACGTAAGGCCCCAAAAGTTGTGAAAAGCCCCAAAGCATGCAGTTGCTCTCCAGCAGCCTTCTGACCCAACTGTTCCAGCGCGGAGCCCGCGTTTTTGGTAATGTGCCTGAGCAGGACATGTTCACTCACTCTATAGCCAGGGCTTGAACTCGGGGCCTGCCTTGGCAACCTCGCAAACTACAGGGTGACAAGAATCAGTTCCCCCTTACATACGCCAAAGCTTGGCTCTGCTTGCTAGGGGGACATCCAACATGGAACTTACAATCATGAGACACTCAACTGTCCCTGTAAAGCCGCGCTGAGTCAATCTAGAATGCTTGCACGCGCTAGGAGCTGAGGGTCCCCACGTATTTAAATGAATCCGAAAGCTCAAGACTCTGAAGCCTACACCCTACACTCCTGAACTCCACCTGAAAGCCTGATTTGCCTAGGCAAACCTTCTGTGGGTATTTTTCTCAAAACTTAGAGACCGTATATTATTCAGAAATACCACAGGACCATGGGGGCACGGGTTCCACACAGGTCTGGTGGTGGCGGCGGTGGTGGTGGCGGCGGCGATGGTGGCAGCGGCAGCGGCGGTGGCGGTGGCGGTGTAGAGGCTGCGGTGGCGGCAGTGGCTGAGGTGGTGCTTGCCTTGGCGGTGGTGGCTGCGGTTTTGGCTACCCTGCCGGCGCTGCTGCCGCTGCTGCTGCTGCCGCTGCTGCTGCTGCTGCTGCTGCTGCTGAACAGCGACTAATATTATTTTGAATCAAGTATACGTCAGTGATGTTAATTTGAGGTACCCTCTACCATTATCGTACAAGAAATCTAGGAGCATGATGGTGGTAACTATCCGTATGACCTGAACAATTCATTCTAATTTCTATGTATTCTTCAACTTTTTCCACTTGACCGTTCTCCTTGTACAAGCCTATACGTCTCCCTACATGAGCGTGCTGAGAAGCTCCCCTATTTCTTCAAGGAGCAGCAGCTTTAGCCTGTCGAACTCGGCGCGGCTATGGCTACGGCTTCGATCGCGTGCGCCCATTTGGGCAAAATGGTGTGGGGCTGAGCAACTAGATTCCAGAAATATGTAGGGTTTTAAAGCCCCTTCCGGACCCCAGGGATACACAGAGACTCTAGGATATAGGGATATAGCCGGGGGATTGATTAGGGGTCCTCATGGGGATTATATGAAGTTCCTGGGTTTACCGTTTGTTGTTGGCGTCTTGAGTTTCATCATGTCTCGGGTTCAGATAACGAGACTTTCATGATATGGCTTTTGCTACCAGTAACTACCTGTCCTCCTATATGAGGGTTTCCGCCTGGAGTGAGCTCACATAATTGTCCCGCAAACCTTCCATTATTGCTAGCCCGTATCTCCCAATCCGTACTAGTAAGCAAACACGGAAAGTGAAGGGTTTACTAGTCAGGCTGCTAGGTCTTAGGAACCTTCCCTTTTTGCTCCTGGCTTAGGGGGGTTTCGGTTCAAGGTCTTACCATGGAGCTTTTTGGCAGTAGCGCGCAGCTAGTTGACACAAATTCGCTTTGACAGAACTTCCGGCAGACTGAAATGCTGATCCCCCAAGTGCAAGCCATACATGAAACACTGATAGCCCTGGGGCCTAAGTGGCTATTCTGCACCGTTCTTGATCTTGAGATGTTTTAGGAAGAGTTGTCGTCCTTGCGTCCCTAGGGCCCAATCACTACTAGGCACCAACACGTATCCTAGTTGCTCGCTTTCTGATTTGGTGCTTTAGGATTGCGCGCTGTCGGCCATCCCATGTAGCGCCTATGAACCAAATCGAGGCCGGTGACAGGCCAACATGCTACATAGATAGCGGGTCGCGGAAATGTTCAGTTTACAGCTTCTGAGCCGACAAAGCCTTGCAGATAGCGGTCCAACAACGGGGAGCTATCCGATATCCCTGGGGACCCAAACGCCTTTATGGGTCATGGGCGTCCAAGGCGGGATTCCAGAAACAAGCTATTCTGAGCAAAGTACCTATGCGGAAATGTTGCCAGCAGCGGGATGCCTTTTGTAAGGAGGGTGCAAACCTACGACGGCTGCTGGAGTCCTGTAGGAAACAGATGCTGGCTCTTTCTTGTGGGTGCTTCAACAGAACCAAGAAAGAAATGATACCATTAGATGTTCAGAAACATGCTCGACCCAGTACTTGAACGCCTGGAGTGTGGTATCATAAGGTCAGATAAGATCCTGTTGTGAACCACATGTCAGAAGCGTAGCTGGCTTCGAAAAATAGCATGAAATCTCGTCATGCCAAGCGATGCGATGAATCTGAAACTCAGCTGGCACTTTTTGGCATGTCAGGAAAACAGATCCTGCCACTGCCCATGACTTTCATGATGAGCCCGCTGCACATCTACATAGATGCCTTAGTGTCCCATAAGTTGACCGAATCCCGGGAGCTGACAGCAAGACACAAACCTAACAGCAAAACACATGCAAGAAGTCACACTAAACGCGTAAAAAAAGGTCTGGCCCTAGCCTGCACCCAACAGCAAACATGAAAATCCAAGCCCTTCACAAAACCATCTGGAATCAGCTATCTCAGGGCCAGCAGGGCATACATACGAAAGATAACTGTAGCAAGACGACTCTCTAATTCGGATAACAATCCCCATGATGCCTACTTCCGGGCTACTTCCTGAGTCCCGCCCACCCTCCCAGACCCTGTCTGGATTTCTCTTTGAATCCCAAGCACCATCCTCTAAGTCCCCGGCCCCAAGCCTTAAATACCAAAGCCCTGAAACGATGGCCTCGATCTCTGCGAGGAAGCTTTCCGTGGATCCATCCCTAAACCGACCTTTCAGGACCTGGAGGAGGATTCAGGGTTTCAGGCTTGGGGTATAGGGTGCCTGGACAACCTGCGGCCCTTCCTGGGTTAGGGTTTCAGCTCACTGTTCTCACTGGGCTCCAGATTGAGGAGCTGGACAACTGGTTTGGCATGCAAGTAGCAGGAGAGCCTTCTTTTCTAACTTGGTCTACGGTTTGGGGGTTGAGGGTGTGTCCAGGATCGGAATTTCGAAATGTCTTTCTGACCTCAGGCTTTACAACAAGGCTGCCCAATGGTGGCCCCATCCGCATCCTTTACTGCAAGGGTTTCAGGCTGTTGTCTTGTAGTCCACGACGCCACAAAAGAAAGCCTGAGCCTAGACCGGACACAAGGTCACGCTTCCCGCCTCAAATCCGCAACCTTTGCAGCAGTGAATACTATACCCGAAGCCCTGCAACTTTCACGTAAGTTCGTCTTTGCAAAGGGACCTTCTTCACGGCGCGCGCCCCATCCTGGCCCCATCACAAGATTCAGGATTTAGTGTTTATGCGGCCTGAGAAGCGCTTAACACGCAGCCACACCTAAGGTATGGTTGCCGGTAGCAATACGAGAACTCAAAGGGGTTGCAATCCGCAAGTATTCAGACTATCATTTCCAAAGCTGGAGAAGAGGTGCATAGCTCCGGCCATTGCATCGCCCCGACCCCAAAAAAGATTTCACGAATGGAGCCAACAGAATACTCCAGTGTTCCTAAGCTCCAAACATCCTAAACCTTAAGCCCTACGGCCGCCACAATTCCTGGAGGGTCTGAGGTTGTAGAGGAACTCGAGGCAAGAGTCCTACGGAGGTTTCCCTACCCATTGGGCTCCGATTTGGGACCCCCCGAGTCTGGAAACTGCCATGCAGGACTGCAAGGTTCTAAGGCACGGGAACTCAATGCCTCGCCACGAGACTCTGATGAATCTCTACAGCCATCTTGGAATCCAGCAGTTTGAGAAACAGAGTCCTACTTGGAAGGTCACAGGGACTTAGAAGTAGGTTTATCAGCATGTCCGGGGTGACGATATGGCATATTAGGGGTTAACCCGCATATTAGGGGTTAACCCCCCCAGCTAGCTCAGTGTAAGAACCGGAATGGTGGGCCACACAATTTTTTGATCACCCCTAATCTCTTCTTCTATGCCCGCAGGCATCCGATGGAGGTTGAGATATTTGTTTTGTCCGGCTCGAGTCTTTTGAGCCATTTGCATCCTAGGTGCCCGAGAGTAGGCTGTTAGAAGCTTCAGGCTTAGGATCTAGGGTTTGCGGCAAGCATGAAGCGTCGCAGGGCCAACTCGAATCTGAAGCCGTGACATTCACATCCAAAAGCATTCTTAAAAACCCATCTCGAGCAGCCCTGAACAGAAAGCTTTTGGTGGCAATTTGCGATACGAGTAGCATAGGAAGAAAAACTGGGCTTCCCGTTTGGGCCCGCAGGGGTGTGTGATTATCCTGTTTTGCGCTCTCCCCATGGGTGTGGAATAGTGGTCTTGCTGCTGCAGCAGCAGAAGCAGTATATAGTGAAACCCTCAACCGCCTGACCGCTCACCCGCCGATGCATTGACGACCCGGAATCGACGCGCGGAAACGCCTCTGCTGCTTGTTGTAATCTGTATGTAGATAGATTGGGTTGCGTGTTAGGCATTGGGAAGGAGGTAGCACGTAAATGGTACGCACTCGTAACTGTGGACTTCAGGCAAATTTACTTGTAGTGAATGATTTGGCTAGTAGTGCCGGCTATCGGGTAAGACGCATGGGCTCGTCATCCATAGGCACTATATCATGCCATCGTTCATACTCTTACATAGCCGACATTGCGTAGAAGTACGGGCTTCGCCGGAAACTCATAGGCTGCGCAATCAGATTAAAGCACTGATTTCCCAGGGCCTTGCACGAGATGGTTAACCTGTCATGTTCCCAAGACGACAGGGTATCAGGATATGTGTCCATGAAGTCTTGGCCCCCTGCGCTGGCACGTGCTTTTGCAATGGTTCAAACTCCTTTCACGATTCCTAATGTGCTCAAGGATTTTTTTGGGCATGCATAGGACCTCTTGTCCTCCTTGTCCAGGGTTGGGGAGATTTGTCGCAGGAGCAGCGATCTCTTTTCTGGGATCTTCCATTACAGCAGGGTTTTCATACAACTCCCCAGTATGAGTCAAGCAGAAAATGCAAGTCCGCTAACTTGCAGCACAGACACAGGGTTCAATAAGTCCTAGTTCATGAAGTATGAGTGAAGCAGAAAACCGCAAATCCGCTGACTTGCCGTCCGGATACCACATTCAAGAAATCCAAGCCCATTCGTCAACATGCGCTTCTGCAAGCGACGAACCCCCGGGCTATCTCCAAAAAGTGGGTTCCCCGTATCCATCCACCCTTGTTGCAGTGGCTCCCAAAAGCGAGTGCTCAAGATTCCAATGCCCTTCTGCATGCATAGAATGATAGGAAATTCCATGGCCTCCCAGGTAGAGCCGGTCGCACCCTCCCCCAGCAGTCGACCGAATTCATACCGGTCCTTTGGCGGTAGGGTTGGAAGTCAAGGCTTGAGGTTCGGGATTTGAGAGCTCTACCTTGATCCCCCAAAACATCAAATAAAAGCCATATGTTCAAAGTGGAATGTTGTGCAGGGCAATGGCAATGTAAGAGTTTCAGGCGTAATCCGAGCACTTCATTAATTTGAGGGGGACCCCCCCCCCGCCGGAATAAGGCTTGGAGGGCGCCAGATTAAGAGAATGATTGGGGCTCATGGAATTCAATAAAAAACACTAGGAATGCATTCCTGCGTCATCAGGGCTCTTGGACATCAATGAATTTAAAATGAATCAGAATGTATTGAATATCTCCATTATCAGGATTGGGTCCCAAAAAATTCACCTAATTCTAGCCAGTCTTTGGAGTTTCATTCCACACCAAAAAGATTCTTTAAATGCGGTCCCTTTTATTAATGTAGTGCTCGGATTACACTAAGCCTGTAGACCCACAACTCCAAAACCCCGAATCTGGAACAAGTGGGGGTTCGAGTCAGGCGCTGCCTTTGGGTTTGCCGTGCCCAGGATGTCCAAAACCTCTAATGTCTAGGGCTAACTAGAGTGATTTCTGGTGTTAGAGGACTTCGGGTAGCGCAGGAAGGACTATGTAGCAGTCATGGAACCCAGGACCCTCCCAACCGCCCGTACTTGAGATTATTCCTTCAAGTCGCACCTGGAGGTTTTTGTGAAGAATATCTTGTCGACGAAGTAGACAGCGAAACATTAATCGTTTTTCAACTGAACTTGGCGTCCTTCTTAGACTTTCCGTGCATTTGGAGGTACAATCTGAACAAGAACATGTGCACCAATGCAAAGGCACCACAATTTGGCGAATATCAGGTTTCGATACTACATAAAAGAAAGTCTTGGAGGCTCCGGGACATTTGGGGAGCCAAGAGCTTAAGATCCCTGCCAAAGGAGCTCATGAGGCTTCTAGACGGAGCCTTGTTGGAATTCCTTTCCCTGAACAAATACGGATCGCAATGAAAACTCATGTGGGAGAACACCTCTATGTGATGGAGTGCGGTTGCCAGGGTTGCTTCCTGAAGCTAATCAGCTTGATGCAAGGACTTCTGGTGTGACTCAACAAGGTCTACTTTGTAGCTGCCAAAGCCTAACAGCCAGCCTCTGGAACATCCAGCTCTAAACCGTTCAACACAAGCCCTGCCCACGTGGGACATGGAAGGTCTAGGGGACCTAGGAAGGATACTTAATCCCTAAACGCCTTATATTAACTCCAGTCATCCTAGTTACCAAGTCACCCTACACGCCCTAAACTATCTTGGCATTTCCATTTTGTTTTCCATCCTCCATAATCCGATTTCTAAAGCCCCGCAAGATCCCTCCATATACGAGTAGACAAACGAGGTAGAGCTCTTTGGACCCCACAAGCCCGGAGGGGGGGCCTCTATAGGGATTTATAGGATTTAGGAACTTCAGGAGTATTTTGGTCTAACTACTGCATCAGTAACGGAAAGTCAAGTCAAATGGAAAGGATATGGACAACCAAATGGAAACTACTATTTTGGGGCCGAGGGTTCAGGGAAAATATCCTCATAATGGAGTGAAATAAAGGCCTGGTATATATGGTAGCCTCACCTCCTGAACCCCAAGCTCGCTCAAAGACTGACAGTGACTTACAGTCGCTTAATAGAAGCCAGGCCCAGCTGCATAGACTGAGATGTCTGCGCCATGCTGTGAGATAAATCCTGGCTTGCGCACTTGTGGGTCTGTACACCTAATAGACGGGTCTTTCTGAGCTTGCAGTATGCGAATTCTGACAGTGTCCAGGAAATGCTTCAGGCAGTCATCAATACAGTCGCACTTCAAATATACCAAGTGAGGCTTACCTTCCTGAGTGGTCCACAATGCTTGGTGCATGGCAATGAACTTTGCCTGATCAAAGTTGAAACGATCCAAGCTGAGAGACATCCTGCGTCCTGCTTAGAACAAACCGTCTGCTGATCATAGTACACTTGCCTGAAACACTAAGAAGCCACACAGCAAGTTCTACATGGGAGCTTACGGTCCATGACGCCCAACTTCTTTCTGAAGCTACAATCTGGACTGGTTAAACGTCTGATTCTCCGACTAAGTCCTCTACAGCAACCTCGATGGGAAGCGGCGGTGCTTTGGCAATGGCACATTGTACAAAGAATCTAGCAAACAACAATAGCGCACCTCCATGTGGAGTTTTCCCAGTATTCCAGGCCCCTCTTACATGGACTATGTTTGTTTGGGGTGTATGAGTTGGACTCAAATCTTGCCAAGTGTGGTGTATGTCTTGGGGAGTCAGCACATCAATTTGCGAGCAGATTAAAATTTTCATGCCGGCGGAGGCAGCCCACATTCTACACTCCATTCTTAATATCGAGCATATTCTTTGCTGGAATGTCCGATGTGCAGGCAGGGTGTTTTCTGATGCATGCAGGGTTGTTATCACAAGGAGAACTTTCGTGCTCAAAGCGGAATCAACACCAAGCTTCACCCCAAGGACCTTTACATACTGGCACTTTTCTGCTGTCGAAGGAATTTCAGGAGCTTACAGCATTACACTGAATCTCTCAACCCTGGCTAGAAAAATTGAAGGCTCCAAAGCTCCAAACTTAGGACCCTTGAGTGCAAGCTTGGGGGACCTTAAGCCATCAACCTAGGACCCGAGACAGTGTTGGCGGACTGGCCTTTGTAGTTCACAGCGGAGCTCATACGCTTGTGGGACGATGAGACTGGAGTTTCATCCCCTGAGCTGGTCCCTTATCGGGGTACTATATGGAGATATATAAGGTTCTATACGGGTGGCTCTACAGGGTAAATCGTATAACAAGAATGAACTTCTTGATTCCTGCTTGGGCCTTAACATCAATCATACAAGCCAGAAATCAGATCCAAGAATGACCTGGTGAGGCTGCCACGTGAGGGCGCATGGACATGGAGGGTTTCGGCGTATGAGGTCTACTGCAAGGCTTGCGGTTCCTGCACCGTGCCCCTTTACCAGGTTAACTGCCCAGGAAGATGCACAAGTCAGCCTCTCAGCGAGGAAGAGCCGACTCTATGGGCACATCAAGCACCAGGAGTTTGAGTTGTTTGAGATGCAGCCGATGAGTAGGGCCCTGAAATTGCGGGCTTACGGTCGCCTAGGCTCCTTTGGCGCCTTACCATGCTCCATCCTGAGAAGGCTGATAGGGCCTCGAAGGAGTAACTATGCAGATGTCTGGGTAGCTTCACAACATTGATTCTCAGGGCTCTTCATGTTCTCCTGCTCTAGGACACTGATAGATCACCCGAAGCACGCAAACTCAAACTTTTCATGAGGTCTGGGAACCAAAATTCTGACGGTGAAAGGCATGCCAATTCCCAACCGCATAGGTAATTGGAAGGCACCCATGGGATGGCAGGCGCAGGGCTTGCAAGTCTACATAACGTTAGTGAAGCGAACGACAGTTGTTCAGCCTCTGTGGCCAGTCACCTAAGCCCCAAGCCGCAACAACCTGAAACCACTAGCCCTGAGCCATGGACCAACAGAATCTCCACCTCCGCGGCTAGACCTTGAAGCCCTGACTCGCATCCCTTGGCGGTTAGCTCCTGCACACGAACTCCTTCAAACTATACCTTGAGAACTGAAGACCTACATAATCGAAATTCCAAATAGCTGACATGCAGTGCAACGTCAACATGCCAGGGCCTTTGACTGCATCCCGCAAACCTTTATTCTGCAAATGACCCCTGAATGCTGTGCATTGCACATGGACACGGCTGTCCACAAGTGGCATGCTTGTGCTGTGTACCCGAAAGTGATACTCTCGATCCCAAACCCCTGACCCTGAGCCTTGAAGCCTCCTGAGACCTGGGCCCTGAAGCTACGACCAATCTATCAAATCCGAATAAATCCATGCATGTAGGAAACCTGGAGAATCGATAAGCCTTGCAATTCTCTGTAGTGCAAATACTGGGTGTAGTGATTCAGGGCTTAGGGTACAGGTTAGGACTTGCTTAGGACAGACTTTGGCTTCGCGCTAATCTTCGAACACATGGAGCCAGCGTGTTTTGTCGAGGGTATGGAGAAGATTGCCGATCGCAACTGGCTGCAAGCTGAACTCTTGCACTATCCATCGGTGCTCTTCTAGCGCTTGGACTATCGTACAACTCATCTCGTTCGTGCTTGTGTCTTCTCTAGGTCCCTGCGCACTCCATCTACCAGTTGCGATCTTTCCCTGAATCAAGAACCTGGGAGAAACCTTTAGCAGTTGTCCTCCTCTCTGAGCCAAGCAACCTGGATTTCACGGTCTGATTTGTTGACAACGGCCAAGCCCCGTAGTTGCCAACTACCTTTCTATGAATTACGTTGCCAAGATGCCCAATTGGCTGGCGAGCTCGTTCGTAGGATTCGACTTCGCCTGGCACGTGGCCCTGGCCCACTCCGAAACTGAAACCCCAACCCCTAAGCCCGCCACCTGCTTCCCCCTCCGCACATTCAAAACTTATGACGGAACATGTCTCACTCGCAGTCCGTGGAATTCCAAGAAATGCTGGCTGGCCCTGATGAGCCAGCGAAGGGTTCCCCGACCAAAAACCGATCCGAAGAGTCCACTGCTTTGACCAACAAGATCTCGGATCCATTTCTTGGCGCGTCTTTTGGGGATTCTGGGGAATCGAGGCAATCCTGTGGAAGCGTAGCACTGGCCTGTTATGAGCTCCCGTGACATGAATCCCCAAGTCTCATGATGATAGGCTTGCAGGATCCTGCAGGCCCCCAGCATGTTCCTCCTTGAGCCCACTACAAGGGACTCCCACACCAACTAGACCACAGCAGGGGCCCCCCTACCCTGAAAACGTGTCCCTTCTGTCAACAATCGTATGCTGCTACTTGCTTGCCAGACCTCTGCGAGGATCCGAAAAAGTTGGGCGAATGTTCAAGGTATCAGGGTTCAAAGCATCGTACCTACAATACCTACGCACCCAGAATTTGCGTATCCTAGGTTGCCGAGTCTGAAGCGCCTGTCAGACCCTATAGACAGCAAGCAAAAACTGAACACTACATCCTCGACCTGAAGCCCTAAACCCCAAACCCTGAACCCTGCAAGGGTGGCTCGGCCTTGACGATTGGGCGAGAGCTCGTGGGGGATGGGGTTTCCTCGGGCTCGTCGTCCTCCCCTAAGTCCTGAAGAGCCTTGGGTTTAGGATTGGGCGCTTGGTGCCAAGGTCTTTTGATCAAGTCTCAAGTCCCAGAGTTGATGGATTGCAGGTTAGAGCTCCATGAGGTTTTAGGGGTCTCGGGTGCTTGAGCTCAGGCAAAGTCCTGTGGACTTGCTCACAGATCACGTGGGTCACACATGGCTTATGACAGGAGCTGCCAGGTAAGCTTGACCTGTTCCACACTAGTGAAACACTGGAATTATCAATATGGGAGAAACCCCGAAAGCATCGTAAGTGCGGACAGTCAGAATCATCTTGCAAATCATCAGATATCAGCTGTGACGGGCTCCATTTTCAGAGACCTGACTATGAGCTGGCAACAGAAGCCACAGAACTGAAGATCTAATCCAGCTAAATACCCGCTACCAGGGCAGCGCAGTTTGGAACCCCAAGCCAGAAAGAGTGAAACGATTTGAACCTTGGAGAGGATCGTCAGTAAAAACATGAATGACACCAAGAGGTCGGCCACAACAATAGCCCAGTTAGCTTCTTCTCATGATATTGCCTCCAAAACCCACACTTTCAGCCCCAGACTCCTTACCTGACAGGCGCCCTGAAACCTGACCCCACAGCCTGCTTGGAGGCTGTGAGCTTCAAACAGGGTGACTTGAACTGTAAATTGCACAAGGGAATTTCCAGCCATGCTGATACACACTCCGAGCACCACCCCAAGTCCTGAACCCCGAACCCTCTTCCTGCATTGCTGTCAAGGAATCTACATGGAGATGCCATAACATTAGTGTAACCTACTTTAAGTTTGCTTGCAGCACCCCCACCCCCCCCCATCCCTCCAAGCAGCGCATTTGAAAAGCGCAGCCTGGCTGTCATGATCAGCAAAACTTTCAAGCATTTTTTGAGGTCTGGGCTTGGGGGTGCCAGGATTCTCGGATTTTAGGTGATTGGGGCTCCATTCTCATCGACTATTGGCCAGAGATGGCAGGACAGCTTATCCAATGCAAGCTATTGGTTGCCCACCCTACGGCGGATGCAGGAGATGTTGCACAACTTAGGATCCATTAGGTAGATAGAGTGGCTACCAAGTCTGGCGACTTCATATATCAAGGTCATGAGGGCCTGACAGTATGAACAGCAGGATTTACGGAGTTTGAGGTGCTGCAAGATTTTCCCAAATCAGGTCGAGCTCCGGCAGAAGTTGAGTATAGAGGATGGGGTTCCTTTACGGCCTAGCCTCGAAGTTCTGAATCTTTTTGGCTTGGGCAGTCTATTCCCTATGTGCAGATTCATCACACCTCTCCCTATAGCTCTATGAAAGTTTGGCTCCTTGTTCTTTTCGTCCTTGCATATACCTTCTTGAAACACATACAATTAATTCTCGGCATGTCACCAAACTTGGAGCCTAAATCCACAACCGTACTCCAAATTGTAAGGTCAACTGAGGCCTCGTGTTGTGGGACGCAAAATTCGAAGTGGCAAAATTCTGAGTGCGCTAAGGCAAGCCTTGCTCCACTCGTCTGGAAAAGAAGGGTCATGGCTAACGTGGCAAATGTGAGGTCGACGAGGTATATTACGAAGCATGAAAACTCCCATCCAAAACTCAATACATACAGAAATTGACATTACAGATTTGGCCTCGTCTGATCGGGTTTTGATTGGGAACTTGTTGGGCGAGCGGGGGGTGTTCTCAATGATAAGTCACAGCGAGTAGCAGGATTCTCATGATATAGCTAATCAACGCATTCTAAATCTTCTCCAGCTTCTACACACGTAACACAAGTGAGAACCCAAGCCCCTGAAAGTCACTACACCCGACGAAACCTCTCAATTTCGAGAGCCTAGGGCCCCTGCCCCACAAGACGCAGCATCGGGCGCTTGTCGGTAACGATCTGCTTTGCTCTTGGATTCTTCGTGATATGATTGGGCCCTGGAACTACTAAAACAGATGTATGGTCTCAGGCCCAAATTTTCAGGTCCCTAACATGCGCATGCAGGGTGTAGGTTCTGCATTCTTATGGTACCCAGCGAAGATGAAAGTCTTCGGTGCTTGCTGCAGAAACAATGTCGTCACCAGGTCCTCGGGGAGAGACATGCATGGAGGATGGGATGGGTTGAATGTGTAAAGTTCACTCGGTTAAAGGTTTAAATGTTGAGGGTTTAGGTATGATTTCTGTTATTGTGCTAAATTATTAGTGTCCCTTTGAGAATTAAGACTTGCACAGCTCACGTGCACTGCAAACAAAGCCTACCAATCCCAAGCTTGCATGCACTCCCCTTGAGAGTTCTTTTTTCTTGGCTTTGAACGTTCTCATTGGAGACTACGGCTAGAGGGTAGATATACTTTTAGTCTATATTGCGGGCATAGTATTGACGCTAATAAGTTGCATGCGGGGTCTCCTATAGGCGCTGCTTCACAGTACCAACTCTTTTTGGCCCTCCGAAATAGCCCCAATTAAGCCTGAAAACCATCAATCAACAAACAAAGAAATGCTGCAGACTTTCAGAAAGGACTTAAAAGACTGCACAATCTGCAGGGCCCAACATGTTCAGAAAATTACCATGTATGTATTTGAAGCTTCCCCAGATTTTTAGGGGCAGACAAATACTCTGCTTGACTGGCGTCCCCCAAAACAGACCTACGGGTGACTTTCAAAAAGCTTTCAGGTAGTGGGACTCGCACGCTACTCAGGATTCAACAGAATTAAGGGCTTATTGGGATTCAATGGCTTAGGGTTTAGGGATTTGAGGGTCTTGGGTTTTAGGGCTTTTTCACAAGGTTCAGCTTCAGAAGAAGTGCTTAAATGTTCATGAATTCATCATGTACACCTATGACGGTCGTGGATATGCGGGGTCACAAATGCCCCAAGCAAGCAAGGCCATAGTTGTCGTACTTGTAGCTCCATCTAGCTAGCACTTCCAATGGGCCTGCGAATATGTTTTTCTTTCTCGGCCAGGATACTAAATCTTTAAATGGAATTCCCTTCTTTCTGAAACCTTCGAAATGCCTACAGCTTCAGCCCAGTTTGGCATCTATTCTACCCTTAAGCGGAAACCCTTAGAGCTTGGTCCCAAGTAACCCCTTCAACATATAGCTACAGGACGGTGCCCAGAGAGTTTGCGAACCTTTGGAGTACCCATTGGCCCGTGGCATGCTAATATGGAATCGTCACTCCTGTCTAGGACCCAAAGACTGCGCCTATTGGCGCTGACTTCGTGCCCTCGCTCAGGTAGGCCGTGCGGTCTCGTGCCGCACTTCCCTGAACCTGCTAGGCTTTAGGGTCTCAGGAAACATGCCACTCGCGCTAGTCCAACTTCCACAATAACTACTCGTGTTTCCATCGCTACCATTTTCACAGTTTTCTTTGATCTTGAATCTCTGGATTTAGGGAATGAACTCCTCAAGTTCATGGGGAAGCCCTCTTGTAAACCTTGAACTCCCAGCCTTCACCCCAAAATATGTTTTCGGGGCTTCAGGTTGAGCAGTAGCATTTTCGAGTAATGCTACCCCTACCGAGCATCATATTACTAGGGTCTTTCAAGAGCTGAGGATCGAAGACTCTTCCATAGCCCAAACACAACAACAGAATAGCCCGCCCTAAATCATAAGACCCGAAAATCAAACGTCTCCAATCACAAGCCTGCCCAAGACCTGCACCCTCAAACTTTATGATTGGACAGCCTTAGCTGGCAAACCTTGCATGGACTTGTCCCCCAAAACCGGCCCTCAACAATTGCATGTGTCATGCCTCTACGGACCCTAAATCGCATGGAGCCCAAACTGTAAAGTGAGAGACCCAAAGACAAAGAGACAGAGTGTGAGAGAGAGAGAGGGAGAGAGGGAGGGTTGGAGGGAGGGAAGGAGGGAGAGGGGGTGAGAAACAACCAACATTGGCATTTCGGCATTTATATCACCCCTATATGCCTTACTGTCCCCTGTATAATCCCTTTATAACCCTTCTCAAGGAGTTTAGACCCTAAACCCTAGACCCTATATATATTCCCCTTTATATAACCCCTTTAAGCACTTCCTAAGGGAGACCTTATGCCCTACTAAGCCCCAGTAACCCTACACAAGCCGCTAAGCCAGGCGTCCACGGAGCGCCCAGCGATGGGCAACTCGACCGAGGCCCGGCCTCCAGAAGTTATGGGTTCAAGGGTTTAAGGGTTTAAGGGTTTAAGGTTTTCAAGGTTTAGGGGTTTAGTTCTTAGTATTGGGGCTATATAGGGATAATGGAAAAGAAGATGGAAACTACTCTTTAGGGTTTAGGGCTAAGGGTTTCGGGTTGGTAGGGCAAGGATAATGGACAAGAGCATGTAAACTACTTGATTATAATAGGGTATGTATTGGGGGTATAGTAGGGATAACAGAATGAGCTCGCGCCAAAAAACTTATTCCCAGAAGCGGCCGCATCTTAGGGGGTATCGGTGTTGGGTTTCCCCCGTCGGTAAACAGCATTTCAGCGGGGGATGGGTGTTGGGTTTCCCCTATCGGTAAACCGGGTTCGCGTGAAATTAAAAAAACCATGGCCGCCCGAAGACTAGTTCCTTTCATGGTGGTTACTGCTTGCGGCTCAAAGGTTATATAGGGATATTCTGCCCTTAGTCCTCACAATAAGTAGTATTGGTGGTATGAATCTAATGCTCAAGAATTCGGAAACATGCAGTTATTCTTTTTGGGGTTCTGTAGTAATCGCTCCCTCACCCCCCAGCAGTTTTGGGATTTAAGCGATCAGGGTTCAAGCGATTTTTAGAACTTAGGGCATTTACGGGCTTGAGGCTGTTGGGGTTTAGCGCTTCTTGCAGGTTTGGGACTTGAAGGGCTGCATCAACCTAAACTCTATGAGCCCCGCACCCCAAATCCTAAACCCTGAATCCTAAGATCAGCTTGCTTCATCAGAGTTGGCATCTAGGGTGGGCCCTACTAGCAGGAACAAGAACAGGATTTGAGTGTTCGAAGGCTTCGCAATAGGCTGCAGGGCTTCAGGCGACTTGTATGGGGATTTTTTGATCTACACTTTTCCGAGACGAGCTTGCCCCCATCTACGGCCCAACAAAGTCCTCAGTATCGGAACCTGTCCCGTAACAGACAACCCTTACTGACATGGGAGGTCCAAGAGATGAAGCTTTCTGCCAGATCTGCGCCGCAAAAATCTGCAGACTCTGGGTTGGCAAAGTGGGCTGAGGTTTCAGGAGTTTTGGCTTAGGGTTCGGTGCTGAGTATAACCCAGCCTACTGCCAGTTTAGGGTTAAAAGCTCAACTAACATGGCCCAGGGTTTTTGAGGGTTCGTCTGCACATTGTCTTTTTGATTCCCACCTGGTCTCAGACTTGACCTGTTTCTTTGTTGTAAGCCTGACTTCAAGATTTCTAGCTGCGGACAATTCAAAATGCGGCTCTCTCGGACAAATGCTCGCAAGCATTAGGATCCTGCGCAAGCTGACCATACTAATTAGGACATCCCTCTTTCCCATGTTGCCAGTTGGATTGGGTGAGGCTTGAAGGGGGGCTCATCCTGTAACACCGAACTCACGAACAGATCCCCAAATGAAAGACCCTCCATCCTTTCTGGGTTCCAAGCCCTCCGGCTATTTAAAGACCCTCTGCCCAGGAATTTCCCGAATCGTAGAAATGTTCGGCTGATGTAAGAGCTTATGGTGTAAGAGCTTTCCGCCAGTCAGACAGAGTAGACCAGACTTTGGACGGACTCGTGAGGTAGTTTGCAGACTAGTATTGAAAGAGCAGAGGTTGGCATTGAACCTGAGCCCCGACGTTGAATCCGGACTAGCGCGGGTGGCCGGGGGGTTGCAGTAAAGTAAAGCCTCCAGAAAATTGTTCTGGTCACCTAATTTGATGTGTGGTGGTTTTTAGCTGCTAATCAGTTGAAGTGTTTTTCTGCCCAAAAAGTTTTGATGACGGTTTATGATGAGGCCAGCATGCCATTGGCTTTAACAACCAGACCTTTAGATATTATACAGGCCGGGTTCTGTTGCCTTTGGAATGGGGAATCTGATGCCGTCAAAAGGCCATCGATTTCTAATTAAACCGCTTATCCGAACAGGCTAGGCAGGCAAAATCCACAAGGTGTGCTCTAGCAGGCCCCCTGATCCTGAATATTATCAAAGAGTTGGGGGGCCGCAGTTACGTAGATGTTTTTTGATGGTTTAATGGCGAAGCAGTCCTAATTTGCTTCACATTGCCTTTAATTCGGCATCTACCTTATTTTGAACTAATTCAATCAGATTTTCAATTATTCTAATTAGCTTGGATTGCTTTGAATCGGTTTTAAAGGCCAGGCCTTCAAACATAAAGGGCGAGCTCCATTTAAGCCGAGCCATTCTGTAAGAATTCAGTCCCTTCGTTTAATGGTTTTGAGAGGAGCCACATAAGACTCCCCCGACCCACCAATTCGTTTTGAGGATTCCCGATATGGAGGCACCTTTTTTGTTTGGGTGGGGACCCCACACTAATCGGGATCCCACCACTAAAACCTTATACACCCTTAGCCCCAGATATCCAACACCTGCTAGACCCTCCAGGACCCTAAGTACGACGATGGGACTAAGAACAACAGCGCCCCCTCAAAGTTCAGTCCTACAAATGCTGGCAAAGCCCCCCCCTTCCAAGGGGCTCTGGATGGGCAGCGCGCAAGAACCACTTCGCGCCCGGATTGGAAGGCCCAGAGGTGCGCTGGCCACAGCCGGAGAATCTGCAGCCAAGAGGGCATGGGGTCTACGTGTTCCAGACTTCTCAAGAGTTTTGAACCTTATTGGTTGGAGTGGCCCCAGGGTCAAGCGTTTCAGCATTTGGGAGCGCAGGGGTTGCCGAGTCGGTTGCCGACAGGGCTTCTGGCTTATGATTTAAGGGTGGAGGGTTGGGGGTTTAGGCTTCAGGGCTTCGGTGTTTAGGTTGAGGTTTCAGAGTTCTCCCCCTGCTCGGAAAAGCAGGACCCCGGCAGCCAAGAAGAACGGTTCAAGTCAGACTAGGGGTGCCGGCAAGCAGCCGGATCCACGGATTGTTGGCGGCTTAGGATGCCAGAATGGTTGCAGAATTACAGTCTGGACGGTTTGAAAGTCTTCGGGCCTTCATGCTGCAATTAAAGCAATCGGGCAAGGTTTGAACTGCTACTGTGAATCAGGAGGGACCCAGACTCTGGCTTCAGGTGCGCCACATGTACACCCAACATGCTGTAAGCCTATTATGACGGTTCACTGCATAGCGTCTTTCGCAAGCACAAGTTGAAATTATTTGGGGAGGTTAGGGCGTAGGGCTTCCTTCCTTTTTGCCCCGCAGGCAAAGACAATGAGAGGGACACTTGCCCCCTTGATTTTATACCTCTTGACATCCCAACCTACCCAAAAGCTCCCATGTAGCTCTTCTCGAGATTGTACAGTATTCAGTTCCGTTGCAACTATAAGCATAGCTCACGCATAAAGGAGCCGCATAGGAGCATTCGGGCACCTGCAGAAGAATGAGGCCTCAGCTTTACAAGAAAAACTTGCGTAGCGCCCAAACGCAGCCAAGTCGTTCTGCTGACTAGGATGTGAAGATTGGATCATCAATGGGCCGTATGCACGGCATGACTTCTGATGTGGAGAATGCCTGGAGTACACCTTGACATGTATTCGGTGCTCGATAGGTCTGTATTCTCAATAAGGACCTGAGATGAAGCAGCTTGTGGCTCGAGGGATGGGATGTTTCATGTTGACGGAAAGCGAGCAAATTTCGCCCCACAATGACCCAGAAGCGGGAGATCTTTAAATGTCAGAAAGCTCTGAGTCCGAGCCCAGCATCCACTGGCTTCAATAGTGCAGGGATTACAGTTCAGGGTATTTCGGGCCAAGCGTTGGCTGTTTTGCAAGGTTATGATTACGTAATTAGGACCCTGCAACAATTTCATAGTGCAGCCCCAAATCCAATTTTGATTAGGCCTGTTTGTTACAGAGCTCAAAGCTCGCTTACATGCTGACCCCGTGACTCTGACACAAGCTCTTAGGGTACGTTCGACCCTGCAACCCCGTGTACGCCTGCCAGGCATGCCTACAATCGCAGACTGCCGTAACTTGCAGGGATAGCATGCATGCAACAGGGGCTAAAGCAAATGGTATTCCTTGAATACCCTTCGCTCACTTCAACAGCAGGAGGGGTGAGCTCGTGACATGTAGCTATGTCTTGGAATGTACTATCGCTAACAAGGCAGGGTGAAATTGCCAAGCGCGGCACGGACGTTGCCCAAAACCTATGGCACCAGAACCAAGAATGATATCTGACCACCTAGCGATTACCAGGACATCCAGAATGCAATGAAAACAAAACTAGGACAACCCATGTGCCCCCGGTTCAAGTGCAGGGCCTTCAGCTTGCCTTGTGGTGAGCTGAAGTAACCGTAAACATTTGTTATTGAAGCCTGCGGGTTGGCTCTGGCTTGCAGATCATTATCGGGATTCCTAAACAGAGCCCTCTACCAAGGGTGGCCGCTTTAGGGCTTGGGGTTCCAATTGTTTAGGTTTCGTAGTATGATAGCTACATGCAGGATCCCGCGATCCGACAAGAAACAGCTCTGAGGGTCACCCTTGGCAAAGGAACCCTTCGACGCACCGACTCTCAAGCACCATCATCAGTCTCCGACTGAACTCTGATTGCTCCAATCGGACCACGGCTAGCAGTACATACTCGCCCTGTAGTGGCGGTCGTCGTCGTAGTAGCAGTATCATAGTCGTAGTTGTGGTAGAAGAAGCAAAAGTAGTAGCAGTAATAGTAGCAGTAGTACGAGGAGCAGAAGCAGGAGGAGGAGGAGTAGGAGTAGGAGTAGGAGTAGTAGTAGTAGTAGTAGTAGTAGTAATATTAATAGTAGTAGTAATAGGAGGAGGAGCAGTAGTACTAGTAGTAGTAGTAGTAGTAGTAGTAATAGTAGTAATAGAAGTAGAAGTAGAAGTAGCAGCAGCAGCACCAGCAGAACCACTATTGCTACTAGCGGTACTCATAGTAGTGGTGGTGGTGGTGGTGGTGGTGGTGGTGGTGGTGGTGGTGGTGGTGGTGGTGCACTGCTGCTGCTGCTGCCGCTCCTACTTAGTAGCAGGTCTGAGTTGGTCCCGTGTGATTGCTGCACTTGAGATCATATGGGCCCTAAGCCTGAACCGTCAACAGGCAGGTTGAGGGTGTGCTGGTGTCGCAGGTGAGGTTTTAAGCATGTAGGGCTTGAGGTTGAGGTACCTACGGCTTGAATGCCTTGAGCTTGACGGTTGAGAGATTCAAGGTACTAGGCTCCAGCTGTGCGGCTTCACGGGCTTAGGGCGGACAACTAGGAAGCGCCCCTAAGTTGCTGCCGGAAGAAGTGCAGCTTTACTTACTGTTGAAGGTGACGGTGCGTGTTTTGGAGAGGCGGCCAGCACTTCGTAGAATTACATTTCAGAGTAGGTAGAGCATAGTAACAACCTCTTATGAAAGGCCCTAGGAGCCCTCTCATCCTTCTGAGAGTCACCGCCCGTTTGGCTCGGTAGAAGGTAGTTGTAATCTCACTGAGGGACCATAAGTGTTCGTTCGACTACGAGCACAGAGCTTGTTGCTTCAAATCCACATGCCACGTTTTTGGTGGTCCAAGGCAATTTCTGGCAAAGAGCTACCTTACAGGTGAGCTATCGCTACCGTACCAAAACGTTACATACTTCTACTTCTGCGTGACCACGCCAGTGTTGTCCCGAATGGCTTGCCAACACATTATGCAACCACTCCTTGTTGGGTAGCTCTCCTCCTGAAATGGTCCTTTAAAAGCACACTGCGGCTGCATGGAGCAGGGAAGGGGCACATTGACGCTTGAGGGAAATTGGTTTGCACGTGCCTGTACCTCTATCCACCTGATCTTGATGCCCGTGACTCATTGAGGAAATGTCAAAGATGGCAGAGATAACCGTCTTTCTGAATTCTCACAGAGTAACATGAGGCTTCACGCCAAATGCCCTTAACCCATAATGTGCCCAACCAGGTCTAGCTATTTGAAGTCTGAATTTGAAGCGCGCTAAGCTAGTCTAAACGAGATGGAAGTCCCTCATAAGCGAAATGTCTGGAGGTCCTAGCACACAGTCCAGCGTGATACTCTCTTCATAAGAACAGACCCTGATTTTGAGAACAGACCCTAAGTTTTGGGAACCCCAAACTAAATAATATGAATCTCCCCATACACCCCTCTGTATATAGATAAATATATATATATATGTACAGATATACACGTACTCAATGTACTCACCCACTAGAAGCATATACGCGCATAATATATATGTATATATACACATACACATACCTCCACATGTCTGAAGGAGAGGCTTTCAGCCCCAAGCAGTGCCTCATCCCATTGTGGGCTTTTGCTGGCCCGGTTCGTTCCACGGATGGCTAATAATATGGGTTTGGGGCTTCTAGGTTAAATCAGCGCAGGGCTGTGGTTCAAGGGCTTAAACTTAAAGTGCCTTGGATTTCAGGTTTAAATATCTAGAAAAAGTCTTTGGGGTCATTGTGCTGTAATGATGTAAGGATTGGCTCAGATTGCGCAAGCCAGAGCCCCAAGCAGAAGCTTCTCAAAACAGGGCTGCCAAAAGGGACCCGAGGGATATTTCGAAGCATTAAAGAAGGACTACAAGGGTTAGGGGTTGTACAACATTGATTTGGAGAATTGGGGGTTGTACACATTGATTCGAGAAACCCCAAAATTTCTTGGGTCCTGATTCTTAATCAGCGTAATCAGGGGCTATAATGACAATACTAACCATAAGTGATATCATGATGTCAAGAAAGAGAATGCAGTGACAGTTGTTGATTAGTGGAGTATAGGACCTCTTGGTAAAGCGATCTGCTCAGAACTGAACTCTGGCGGTATCAGCTCTCGGGCGTATGAAGATGAAGCGAGGAGATACTGAGGGATCAGACTAGCGGGAAAGTTTGAGGCGAGCTGAACTCCTAAGAAAGGTTAGGGAACTTCACAACCTCTTCAAGCTCTAGGCAGTGAACCTTAAGTCCTCAGCTTCAAGCCTAAGTTCGTCCTTGCTCCTAAACCCTGAACCGCAAGCCCCATCCATGGGAACACCGGCCATTCATCCTTAGCTGACGTCTCAATCAACAAGTTTGAGTTCGAGTGTGATGTTGGGATGTTATTTCACCGGCAAGCTGGGGACTCCAGTTTGCAGCAGTCTGGGTCTAGGTTGCATGGGCTCAACGTCAAACGGGTTGAGGACTGGGGCGTCTAGGAGTTGGCACGTGGGTTTGGGGGTTGGGTGTAAGGACTTGGGATTTCTGCTATCCGCATCAAAAACATCGCTCAATCTCTTTGATGAAGCGGAGGGCCCTGAGCGGCATGCAAACGGGAGTTGCCAAGAACCCACAGATGACATGCATCTTCGTTGTCCGTTGTCCTGAATGCTAGGGAACCTGTACTGACAGGGACTAACACATTGGGTCCGCACATAGCTGGTCCCCTAGTAGGCAACACTGGCATAGGGCACCTTGACATGCGCCTTATTTCAGCGGGATCGCTGGAAGAAAACGCTCCCTGCCCCCTTGCCCACCCCAAAGCCTAAAACCCAACTACTAGGACGGCAAAGTCACGTAAGCGTCGACCCGTTGAGGATGCCGTAGTCGATCAGGGAGCCTTCGTCCTCCAAACGTTTGCCGATGTACGTCAAGTAATAGGCATCGTCTGACATCCTCCGAATGGGAGCTTGGAGGTTCATGGGTAGCGATACAAACACTGTCATAAAGGAACGGATTTTTTTTGCAACTTGCAACCATTGCTCATTTTGGGCGCTTAAACCGTAGGTAGGTTCCCTGTTGCGTGCAGTGGATCAAGTTCGGGTTTAGATGCATTTCATGTAAGCTTGGGGCTCTGGGAGCCCGGGTTTTCTGTACGCACCTTGGAATGCTGCAATATGACCCAAATCAAAGATGCTTCGTAGGCCGAATGTGGATTGCCAGTGAAATGTTTGATGTTCAGACACGTTTCTCTAGCTTTCCTCGAGCATGCCGTTTCCAGAGAAAGCAGACCATGGACGGGGGTTTCAGGTTTTGGTCTCATGGTATACTCTTAACACTGCCGAAAGCACAAAGCAGGCAATATTCTCACTGTCGGAAGCTGCGCGCAGATCTACGGCTTAGGCTTCAGGGCTGCTTTGTGGGATGCTCTGGGCGACATAGCAAACATGGTATTCCTGGTTTGACTGCACGTATGTGCGTTGCTGGTTTGATTTCGCTGGCAGGGTTATCTGGAAATCTACGGTTTGGAAACATCCACAAGAAAGACAACTCGACAGAGCCATTCCTGTTTTTTTCATGAGCCTAAGATTTCCTGCGGCGTCTTCCATTGGATGTGCTGCCTGGGACAAGCCCATCTTCCGCCACAAGGATTCCAGAAAGGGTTGGGAAGGGAACTCTTGAGGAGATTCACCAAACAAAGCTCTCACAAGCAGTTGAAAATCCCGGAGATCAGATTCTGAGCTAATGTAGCCATACCAGTTTCCACTCCTCAAGCTATAGACAAAGTAAGGGTGTAATGCAAATTGATGCAGCCAGAGTAGTGAAAAAAACAAATCTCTGGCGATGCTGAGCGTCTGAGTCTTGCCGCTGATAACCCGCTTGACGTCCGAGATGTGGGAGTCTAGCCTCATCATGCGTTGGGCAGCAGGTTTCAAGAGTCCAGGTTCAGTGCAACAGCATCTTGAAACCTGAGCCCTAATTGGAGCCTCATAGGCAACGCTCAACATGGCTATAAGTAGTATCACCTTGGTTGTACCTTCTGAGGGATGGCTACGAACCTTCAGCCGTGTGTTTTACAGACGTGCCCCGCTGAGTGACTTGCTGCACAAAAATACAGACCAGACTTACACTACCACCTAGCTTTACAATGCAGGGGAGAAGAACAGTGTCCAAACCGCGGCTGTTGCAGGGTCCTTGCACAAGAGATGCCGGGTACCGGATTCAGATTACATGCCTGCCCAACTGGCAACCTCTCTTAGCTCTAAGCAGGTCAGATTCCCACAGTAAGTGGGCACATGGCTTGCGAGTCTTCTTAGAGGCAGGCTTCCCCCCATGCCTTTGACATGCCCAACTGCTGTCGTGCTGTATCTGCCAAGCCTTGACCCAAAGCCCCAAACCTGAAATCTCATACCCCAAAACGTACAGTATCGTCATGTGGAGCAGGTCAAAGGGCGGAGGGTCCAACCCTTCCACTCATCAACGCCAAAGCCTTTTTCGCAAGCCCTCAGACTCTGGAGGTAACACTAGTGACTAATGAGAGACACAACCCGCATTTTACAGCAACAGCAAGCCAGCTCAGAAGACGACTAAGATCAACAAGGCTGAAAACAAGCACTTCCCAGCAGTAAGCTGTTGAGGTGGGCGTCGCTATCTGGATAACCCGGGTGGTGTCCGACAAGTCTTTCCTCATCAAGCACAAGGCACCAGGCAGGCATGTTTCTCAGACGTGATCACAAGGCGTACTTCTGCGGCTGCATACGATATATGGCTACCCTAAAATGTTTGGCAATGTCCATTTTGGGACGTGAGAGAACATGCCATGAGCGGCATACCATGATTTTCTAGTAATGCTGTTACCATGATTTTCTAGTAATGCTGTTACCACTTGTTTCGGACCCCAACGGGGCTGTCAGAAATAGATCATATGGCATGATAAGTGCTCCTTAGTCGCTATTCGACACCCTGCACGAACTTTTCGCCGAGCACCATGACAAAAACTCGAGGAGAAGGGATCACACACCAGCAAGACTTTCATAGTCAGCAAAGAACGCCTCTGCATAGCAAGATCTATGCCTTGCTTCCAAACGATGAGGGACATGGGTGTTTCTCAAAATCCTGATGCCCGAGGACACGTATGGGGACTATGAGGGGAATATGGGGCGTCCCTGCCAGGGGTTAAAAAGGGAGCATCTTGCGAAACCCCCATGCTGTGCCTACGAGCGAGGTATGGCACAGGCTTCAAGCTCAATTGCATCAACTGCCGTTGGACACACAAACACACGACTGTCACTCAAACCCAACAAGGACCAGCTTCAATTGTCAAAGATGCTTACAATAAGGTCTGATTGAAGCTAAGTCTAAGTCCTTCTTTCTTAAACTCAGGACTTCGTGGGTTTTTTTTATGCCTTGTAGGCTCCATGAAAAGTGCCATGCTTCCACCAAACGCTACTTTTCTCGCCCTGAGCCCCAACTTCTACAGCTTCCAGCGTAGTTTCCAAAGAAATTGAACGTACACAGGCTCTTTTGCTTGAATTGGCGGTGCAAGCAACTATCTGGAGTACATTGGGCATGTTGTAGATTATGAGGCTTGGATGTCGCCAACGCGTGCTTGCCCCGGCGCCAAGCCATCAGATCATGTGATGCAAGGACCGACATAGCTAGAATAGTGTTTTTGGGGTACATTCCATTCTTGCTTGATCATTAAAGAGGGACTCTGACCTCAGACTCGAAAGACCTCCAATTTGGGGGCTTCATACGCCGGTGTATACTCTTGGGTCCTGAAGTTAAGGTTTTTCTGAATGCGGAATGAGAACATCTTCCTGTTTTTTCGAGCTCCTACGTCAGCGCTTATTCAGGACCTGTTGTGCATACCGAAATTTCACCCAGAGACCCATAAGTTGGATATGACTGCGGGGCACCAGCAGCCCATATATACCAATTCCCCCCGCCTGTTGAATGTGTCACATATAGAAACCCATCAGCCTATTTGCAGACTACTTCCCTGCAGTTCTCACACAGCTATGGGGCTCGATACCTCATCAGAGAAACAATGGTGAAACCCAGTTCTAGCCTAAGGTGTCGGTCAGAGAATCCACGGTAAAACTGCGAAGAAGGTATTTCAATGCAGAAACTAGAATGAGTCCGACTGAGTTTCGCTTCCATCCCTTCGTCCAAACATGCAATTTACCAAAACCTGAGATTTGCCTCAAGGCCCTGTTCGACTGGTTCTTTGGATCCTAAGCAAAGGACAGAGAGGGCCCTCGAAGATTTGACATTACCACAAATGCCAGAACGTTATCCCGACAACTTTACTAGACCTCACACGTTGCTCCAAGAGAGACTCCTAATCTTCAGAAGCCCTCAAGATCAAAACCTTCAAGCCGTACATTGAACCCCAAACACCCAACCCTAAATCTCAAGCCTAGCCACACGAAGATTTGAACATCTAGGCTGGAACATGCCGGAATAGCTGGAAGCTCCTTGGTTCAGGGTTTTGGGCTGAGGCCTAAGGTTTTGTGTTGTTGTCAGGTTCAAGGTTTCAGAATTGAAGGCTTTGGGGCATAACCAGGGTCAAGGGTTTATGCCTATGTTTTACTACACAGCTGCAACCTAAGGTTAACAGATTCAGTATTGAGGGATAAGGGTCCAAGTTGTAAGATGTAGCATTTTGGGCTTAGGTCTGGGGCTTCTTGAGAGACACATATGGGGTCATGTTGGATTTGTTTCGATGAGACCTATGGTTCGTGAAGGTTGTGCAGGACTGTTTAGACTCAAAGTATTGCATTCCGTAAGTTCCATGACTGCTCAATGTTTTCTTCTAACTGCGCACGGAAGGCCATGAGTATCAACGGGTTCAGGCCACGGAGGCTTAGGACCTCAGTGCCATAACATGCCCTAAGCTTTCTTTCTTATGAGTTTCAATGCAATGTGAGGATTTTCTTCTGCTGAAGATACACCAGGCTCTAGTGCCTACCCCAGATGAACAAATGATGGAATTACTTCTTTCATGTCATGTTTCTGCCACTCACAATCAGGATGTCAGAAGTAGGGGGCCGCTTTACACACCTCAGATACCAGATGGCCTTTTGTGAGGAGCCCCCCAAAGGAAACCCATGAACATTTTTTTTGGAAGCCCAGATCTGCTCCAGAATTTCTCATAAGAGATTATCTTTTAGCATTCTCACCCTGGGGTCCAAGTACCGAAATCAGTGGGCTTCAGGTACCCAACACTTGGACTGGAGGTTTATGGGACTTCGTAACTGCTTGTAGCTTGGTTGTGGCTCCATTTATGCTCCCCTAGATGGATCTGTAGGACTGCCTCAGAACCTAGTTGTAAGTAGTTGGTAAATCCCACGAACCTTCAAGTGTTACATAATGCAGGCTAAACGTTTTTTCTTTGGGTATGGCAAGGCCAGGCTGTGAATTGAAACCGTGGACTTTGAGAAACATGCGTTTCGGAGGGGGAAGTGAAGTCTTGTGATTGTCGATGCTGTGGCATCGCTCTTGCTCATCTTCTTTATGAGATATTGCACCAAAAACCGGCAACTACTGACTGACATAGTGCTGTGTCCGTGCCTGGCGAGGATCCACGTCGCTCGCAGGAGACTCCACCTCCATGAACTGCGCACTCCGATTCTCGCTCAGCCACGCTTCAAACCTCCAAGCTGGCCCGCTGAATGTTGGTCTGATAAGAGCTACTCGAATAGCTACTATGAGGACCGCCCCAGACTTACAACAGCAATGAAAGCTGCAACGTGGGTTTCAGAAGTCAGGCGTTTACGGGGTGAAGGTGATAGTATATTGAGCACCTGGCTCCGAAGTGTCCAAATGTCCGAACAGATAAAGCAGCCGTCATCGAAGCCCCCTTCAACACTCAGGAGAAACATGTATGTTGGGCCGTCGTCGAAACTCGGGAGAAACATAGATGTTGGGTGCTTTGCCTGTCTGCAATTTGAGCATTGT
The DNA here is from genome assembly GCA_905231905.1 of Symbiodinium pilosum. Classification (NCBI taxonomy): domain Eukaryota; class Dinophyceae; order Suessiales; family Symbiodiniaceae; genus Symbiodinium; species Symbiodinium pilosum. The sequence goes on from CAJNIZ010007569.1 coordinate 77,174, forward strand.
TTTTTTGATTGACTGCCTACGCGAACTACGC
>CAJNIZ010007569.1:77279-97130 GCA_905231905.1 Symbiodinium pilosum
TACACAACATGCAGACTACGCAGACCACGCGGATGAGACTATTCTACGTGACCACGCGAAACTACGCCACAACTACGCCCTGCAGGCCAGAGGCTACGCAAGCACTCTCTCGAAGAACCAGTTCCATCATATCCCTTACATACTTTTAAAAAGACGCTGCTCATTTCAGCTTCATGCATGTTGCTGCTTGACTACCCCTGAGTAGGCCGGCAGCAGTCCGCTTGATGTTCCTGTTGGAACTGTGATTGTTGTTCTTAATTATGATCGTTGCTGATAATAATCATGGCGACCATGGAAATGACAGGCAACGACTGTGACCGCGCTGTCAAAAACTGCCATCAAATAACATCTGCTATCAACATCTGCTATCGCAACCGCTGACAGCGATTAACTAAGACCACGCTGCTGCTACTGCTGCTACTGTTACTACTGCTACTGCTACTGCTGCTACTGCTGCTACTGCTGCTACTGCTGCTACTGCTGCTACTGCTACTGGTACTACTGCTGTTATGTTGCTGCTGCTACTACTGCTACTGCTACTACTGCTACTGCTACTGCTTCTGCTGCTACTACTACTACTACCACCTACTACTACTACTACTAGTAGTAGTAGTACTAGTGTAAATACTAATACTAGTAAACATTATATCACCGCTACTTCTAGCTAAACTGCTACTACGGCTACAACTACTACTCCGCCTACGGGTGCTACGCTGCCACTGCTGTTGCCACAGCTGCGGAGGCCACTATGCCTACATACTTGATCACAACAGAAAAGATGGCGACTACAATGAGAGCTACTGCCGCAAGGCGTTTGCGTTTGGTAGTAGTAGCATCACGTCATGGCCAACTGCAAAGCCATCAACCTGTGAACAACTACGCCAGGGCTGTGAGTCGAAAAGCATCGAACAAAACTATGTTTGCAAAACCCGAGTGGCTTTTATCGGAAAGGCCCTCGTCATCATGATCATCTGGCGTTGGTCACTGAGGAAGTAAGTAGTAGCGCGTGCTGGTGGTCAGAATAGCGGTCCATAGCAGGAACACCGTACGCAGGATAAGTAATTCACTCTTTATATCATATATTCTCCAAGGCCCTTTCTGCATTCCGAGCCCAGGTGCATGTCTACAACCTCCCACTGGAACTGAAGGCCCAGAGTTCCGGTAACATCCTGCGAAAGGACAAGGTTGGTAGATTCGGAGTATGGGGAAAAGGCATACTACAAGGGACAAACAACATTTAGGTCTGTTTGAGGTACCCTATACCTCAAATGAAGCCAGCCTCTGCGGTAAAATGAGGCCAAAAGACTTCGAATACTGAGGCAGGCCACGGCATATACTTCACACAAGGAGACGACAAAAAGCTATTACAAGCTGCCAAGGCTCCCATAAACGAACATGCACGTCTCATCAGGCTTACCAACAGTTATGAAGAGACGAAAGAAGCTGACACTATTCAAGTCATCACCTCCGCCCATATTACACAGCTCAGCCCTCCCAAACGTTCCCTGTGATGCAAAACCTTGTATATTGCGGATCTATCTCATTAGTTGGTGTGCGAATTTGAGGCTAGGCACCACCGATTACAGGGCTCAGCTTGGCATAGCCGCAAAATGCCAGATTGGAGGTTTCTCAAAATTTTAAAAATGTAGTACAGTGTTGGGCTATTTGCCAAGCACTTCGGGTACGTCAGAGACCCAGGCCAGGTGAGACCTTCAAATCCTTCAGTCCAGTAGTCATGGACCTTTCACCAAGGGCACAAAATGCCTCCAAATGGACATGTTTTGTACATACTCCCCAAACCAAGAACCATACTCTAGTATAGTACAGAAGCGGCAGCTACATTTTTGACTGTCCTGCCAGGCCTCACGCTCGTGTGGCGTGACTTATTCTGCAAAGCACAAGTATGCCCAATTAACGAGCCAGCCCGTGGCAGGCGCGAAATGGGGGAGTTCTCAAAAGATAGATGTCCCGAGTTTTGGCTCGTCATCAAGATGCTCGCGTTTTTCAGCGTACCGAGGAGAACCGTAGTTTTGAGGAATATCTGCAAGTTAGGGGAGCTTCGCCTCTAACATCTAGTATGTTCCGCAAAAAGAGAACCTAGATCCCTGGAGCAACCTACACTTTACACCTTTGTCCTTTTCCCGGGAAAAATCGAGGCGCAGGTAGTTCTCTACACCCTGCCTATCCAAGTAGTTGGTAGATGTCTTCAAGGCCTCCACAACAAACGCAAGAACCTAGTCGATGTTATCCGTTCAAAATCCGTAACAGCCGGTCCTCCAGTCTCCTGCGCTTGGGGGCCTGCAGGTTGAGGTTATGCTGTGGGCTTTGCGTTCCAAGGCTTTTCAGGTTCAGGGTATGCGGCTCAGGCCTTCAGCTGGGGATTCAGTCAGGGGCTTATGCGTAAGGTTTGGGGTGAATTGCTTCTACGGTCTTTGGATTTGAGGCGGGGAACTTATTTGGGTGTAGACCGTTATGGTTGTTCCAGGCCCTAAACCCTAGACCTGGAACCCTAAACCAAAACAAGTACCCCGAAGGCCCTAATCTGCAGCCTCTTCGCGTCCGCGAGGATCCCGTAGCCACCGTGGTTCGGTGAAGGCGGGTTGTGGGAACATGGCGTCCATGGCGCAAGGGGCGCACATAGGCTTCTTGTACAGTCTTCTGAGGTTTATAGAGGGATTACTGTTGAGGTTTCCTGGTCAAGGGCTTGAACAGGAAGAGGCTTTCGAGATGTGAGGTGAAGTCTACAACAGCTGCAAAGGGATCAGGGACACATGCTACTCCAACGATGTTGTCCAGGAGCCTGACGGTGCAGGAATCTAAACTTGAGATGCTGCTCAACATGCTGGATTGCAAGTTGTGTCGGCTTTGGTGTACTTCATCTTGGATCGGTGGTATATACCGGAGTCCAACATGGCTTGAAGGCTTGGAGCAGATGTGGTGATATGTCTGCGCAGCTGCCTGAGGCTAGCTGGTGTATTGTGCTGCTTTGGTGGCATTTTGTGCTGGATTCCGATCTGCAACCGGGGTCCTTCATCCGTCCTAGCAATACTGCTGCTGTCGTGGCCGGCCAAGGACATGGAGTCATCGCTACCCCGGAATCTGTTGGAACGTGGGAGATTCCCAAAATGAGGAACCCGTGAAACCCCGAGAAACACCTACATCAGGGGGGAGGAGGAGGGTTCTGTTAATTGAACTTATGAGCGTTGGTATGTCTCTCTTGGCATCAAGGCTATACCTAAGATTCTTGCCTAGTTAAGATCTTTGTTGCCTCCAACATCATGCTGGGTACAGGCGGCAAGGTTCAGAACGCATGCATCAGGATTCGCTTTTGGTGTCTCTTATCAAACTTCATGTTTTTTTGGGGCTCCTAAAAGAAGCCCCAACGTGTTGATTCCTCCTTCACAGATCTGACATAGTGAAATCCCTCACATATTGGGCATACCTTTGGAGTCCCCCAAATTTTTGTAACCTTTCATCTGCCCAGCGGGAACCCAGAAGAAAACTTCCTCCCAACATGGAAATTATGAAGGCTTCTGGTTTGTCGTCAGGGCAGAGTATTGAGAACCCCTGCCCAAAATGTAATCCACAGAGCCCACATTGAATTGGGTTCTTTCTTGACTTCTCAATATCACCCAGTCGTTGACTAGAAGATTGACAAACCTCTACAAATCCCCTACATCTCTCGATATGTCTGCGCAGCACGGACCCCAAGTGAAGCCGCTAGAGTTTGTGACAGGACCTGGATTCTGAAACCACCAAGGATGTCTGAAGCTGTTGCACCGTCGGTAGTGCAGTCTAGCGCAGTTCCCGACCGCTACACCTTTTGTAGCAACAAGTCCGAAAGGGCAAACGTGGCAAGCAACGTTCCAGTGGCTCACCTCATGCACACGCCCTAAGTTTTGGACTGCAAACACTTGTACATTCCTTAATTATGCACCCCAAAGTTTGCGTGACCAGGTGTATCGTAAAACAAAGAAATCTGCGATGTCATGAAGGACCCAAGTAGCAAACAATGATAAAGAATGCGTAGCCAGGAGTCTGCCGCGCTTAGCCGCGAACCCTCAAACCTTGAACACGGACTCAGCAATATTGCGCTTCCTGAACTACCACGCAGTCGTTTGACGGAAGAATTCTCACACTCCCTGGAGTCCCGAATGCAAAGCACTTCTCCGAAATTTGGGTATGTGAGGTGCAGGCTTTCCTCAATTCACCGTAGGAGCCCCTAGTTTGAAGAACCCTGCCTCGCGCCACAGGCTCGCTTGGCGCCCTGGGATTTCATCAGCGCGAAGTCTAAACCCACACCCCAACCTCCTTGCAGGAAAAACATAAAGTGTGCTTTGCGGACCTTTCAGGTTCAATGTTCATAGCTGGCTCCATAGCAACTTCATAGAACTATTCTCATAGGATCCCGAGGGGACAGGATGCAGACCTGCACGAAGGAACGTATCGAACGCCTCGTGTCATGAAGTAAAATGCTGCCTGAAAATCTCTACAATTCTTCGTTGTTGGTCGACAACCACCTAGTTGTGAAAAAGACAAGCAGTAGAACACATAAACATTTCCTTGCCTACACTCTTTCCGCAAAATCGAGCCTCTGGCACCAGCCGAACAGAAAGGCGGTCTGAAAGCAGTCTCGGGGGACGTAAAGACCAACTCTAGAGAATTCGGGAGATGTTTGTGAGGACTCAGGCATCTGGTTGTGCTCTCTGGAAACTCCGCTAAACATCTGCTCAAGAGTTCGCTCCAAAATCCGCTGGCTGGTCGCATCAGGAACAGAGACGTCTGCTGGCAGCACATGAGAAAAGTCCGCGAGACTTGTCTGCACATGGCAATGGTGGTCCGAGGGGAGTCACACACGTGGATGACGAGCCTTGCCCACAAGGCGTTGGATGGGCCCAAACCTCTCCTGCCAATTCACCTGCGCTTGCAATGCGCCTGCAATTTGGGGATCAGCTCTGCAGACGTCAGCCAAGCCAGGTTGCAACCATGTTAGTTTTTGGTGGCCGTTGGCTTTCTGTAGAGCAAAGATTCGTAAAGTTGTGGCAATCACTGTGGAGAATTTGCGGCAGAATGAATCCGCGAAAAGCCTGCTTCGCTAACCTTGTGGAAGTAGTATCAACAAATACGCCTCCCCTCCTAGTGGGGTAGAGGGTATCCCAGTTGCATTTTTCTGGATCCGCAGCAGCCAGCTGAGCCAAACTGCAAGCCAATGGCAAGGATCGCCAAGAGTTTTTGTCAACCACTGTGGTAAAACAGTTATCCTCATTTGGGGGTTGACCAAAACTTCTTGCCCAGGAAATGCCCCATGGTACACAGTTGCACGCAGCTTGCGCTGGCCTTGCGCTAACCTTGCGTGCGCAGAGTCTGTTTGGAAAATTGTATTCGTGGGGCTGATACTTGAAGTCTTTGTAAAAAGACTAGGTCAGGTGACTAGAACTAAACTTGGTACCCTTATGCGTAGGATTCTGAGCATTGCCGATCGAAAGACACCTCAAGGCTTGGTGCTGTTGCCCTTGGCACAGGGGCCCAGCCTAGTCGCCAGAAGCCGTGCAACACCACCTTTCTCCTCTTTGGACCTTGATCTACTCGTGAATTGTATTTCCAAAGACATTGCTAGGCCATGGTGGGGCAAGACCGTAGCGTGCCATGCGCACTTGCACGTGCCTTGCACGACGCTTGCGCGCGCCTCGCGCGAACTTCCATGTATATTTATTCGGCGTCTCGAGAACAACCATGCCGCCCTGAGGATTGGAGGTGCGCTTCTAGGACTACAAGGAGGCAAGCGCCTGCACCTGAACTGAAAAGCACCTGCAGCGATCACATAGGAAAGTGATCATGCACGTCCTGAAGTTGCCCAGCTGTACCCACGCTTAGAAGAGCAGCGCTGTCTAAACTTCGACTGGGTAGGGGCTGTGCTTGATCCTGAAACGAAGGCCTACAGTATGCACCAGAATATCGAGATACAGGAACAAACCTGCAAGTATTTTAAAAAAGAGTAGCTTTGCTTGCACCAACCTTGCAGTTGCGTGGGGAGTTCGTGCACATTTTCATCACCTTGTTTACGCTTGACACTAATTTAAACATGGGTTTTTAGACGATCCTCGTTTGTTGGGTGAGGTTCATACGCAGTGCTGCCGCGACTGCAAAGCGGGCAGCGCCCGGCAACTTGCTTGAACTCCTCGAATGCGACCGTTGGTCTCGTGCCCAGTCCACAAATCCATAGGAAACGCACCATTTCTTTCGAACATACTACATCGTCTTTGATTTAACTGCAAGACCTTAATGCAGTTGTGGCTGCGCTAGCGCGAACTGTTTCCTTTGCTACGGCTTTCCGGCTCCTCTTGCCAGCCAGAGCCTGACTCCTTCGAGGTCGGCGGCTTGAGCCGGAGGCTTGTAAAGCCTAAGGAAACTACCCAAATGCGGTCGGGCTGCGCATCGGTGACGCTGCGGGCTTTGATGGGCAAGAGGAAGCTGGTACTACCTCACTTCTTAATTTCCCAGAGGGGGGTTCATGAAAGAGGGGTGCCGGCAATACAACTCCACAAACAGGTATATGATGTGTGTATATATATATATATATGTATGCATACATGTACGTAATGCGCCTACATGACCTATATGGGCACATATCTTTTTTTTGTACATACGTGTAGGGAATTGAAGGAGACGATGGTGTCCCTTAGGGTTATATCCAGGAGAATTCAAACAACACCCTGATCGCCAGCGACACACGCTGAGAAACTCGCATTTGACACTGCAAGCCAATGAGACGGTCGATCCTAAAATTTTACATGACCCCATAAATAGATACCTTATACCTTGGGAATTATGGTGTTGTAATATACTCATAGCTCGTAGGAAGCCTTAGAGCGAATTCCACCCTCGGGGAAGGGGGGGTGGTGCTGAGGGAGGAAGCTCTTCAAGCCCTTGAAGGAGGGCTTCGAAGGCTTTGAATGGGGGGCTTTAAGGGCTGCAAGGGCTTCAAGGGGAAGCTGAAGGGGCTTCAAGGGCTTGAAGGGGAAGCTGAAGGTGGCCTTGAAGGGCTTGAACGGCTCAAAAGGGGCTTGAAGCGCTTGAAGGGGGGCTTCAAGAAGGTTTGAAGGGCTTGAAGGGGGGCTTCAAGGGCTTGAAGGGGCGCTTCAAAGGCTTGGTCACGCGTGCTTTTACCATCAACAGAATCACCTTGCATTTCATTTAGTGTCAGGGATTGCTCAAACTTCCGGGATTCTTTGCCAGACAGTCAGTTTCTTGTATTGAATTGAATGCTTGCGCTTTTGCGTCTGGTTGTTATGGTGGAGAGCTCAGTTTGAGTGTCTTGGAGTCCCTCAAGCGCGCAACTGCTCGTGAAGTGCAGGTGCCAAATTGGGGTGTGGTTCAAGGAACTTATCAAAGATCCGAGAAAAATGATTTTGAAAGATTCCCGGGCATCTTATTTCTACAGTAGAGCCACGCGTAGGTAGCGGTTTGTTTGTCGACTTCTGTATTGTCCACAGGGTCTTGGAGTACAGGCGGCGGTAGTTCACAGGAAGTTGAATGCTTAAAAAAAATGGCGGTAACTGGGTGAGCCTTGTACAAACAGCCCACAAGTTGAAGGACTCACCGCCACCCGATGTCGGCAACCCCTTCTTTGTCGGACTCTTACGCTTATAAGACCCAGGTCAACTTGCCTTGAAGGCAAGATCATGTCATCCCCTGGTTCTGGGCCAGTGTGGCCTGAAGATACAGAGGATCATCTCAGGCGTGCTTCATTGCAAAGCTCACATAGCCGAGTTCATGTAAAGTACTTTCGCCGCGCACCTGAGTGAGAGAATGCCCTCACAAAGTCTCCTCTCGTCACCGAGCAAAAGTACGGAAGCCCACTATATGTTCACTGTAGTCAATATGTGCTATCCACTTCAGCAGGACTATGCACCTTGAAGCCAGAATTTTTCTCATCAGAAAATATAGCCTGCTACACGATCCCTAGCACCCACATATCCACGCTTGAAACCAAAAACCCGAAGTGCTTGATCCTAACGCTAAGTCCTTCCATAACGTCTGAGGTCAGGGGCAGCTCACAGGCGCGAGAGAAGCGGAGGCCTCACAGCCCAGGGCTACTGAAGACCCCAACCTTCTTAAGACGAAGACATTGCCACTTTTGCTTCCTGATCTATCTTTATGATCTGCCTCGTCTGTGTTCCTTAGCACAAGCCCTAACCTCCAACATGCCTCTATAATGTCCCATAATTCCCTTAGCTGTAAGGTTTCGGCTTTAAGCTCTCTTCTGCCAGGCGCTCAAGAAAAGCATCCTGTCTCTAGAAACTTTTGTGACCTCAAACGTTGGACTGAGGTTCTCGGGATATTCTATTGCGAGAATAAGTATTACCTTGCATCTGAGTTTCGCCNNCCCCCCCCCCCCGACGGTGTGAGCCCAGTAAGCGCGAGCCCCACACCCCCAGTGCCACCACACAGTCAAGCCGCTACAAATTACTTGGCTCTCCCCCACTGTAGGTCCCACAAGCTGAAAATCCGCAGCACCCAACTGACCTGAAAGCATGCGACTTGGCATGTTGGGTCCCTAGAGGAAGTGGCGGGCTCAGCTTCAAGGCAGGGTGAGGGCACCTAAGTCCTACGTAAACCCTAAGGTAACTAAGGCCTAAGCCCAGACTTCAACGCTCTTATCCCAGCGAAACTAGCATGAAACCTCATGTGGACCCTCCTTACCAGGACAATCGTCTTTGTGGGTTCCCTTTTTAAGGTCCATGTTAGTTTCAGGATGCTATAAGCTCTCTACCCCAGGCCCTTATAATCCTAGACTGCAAACGCAGACCCATTGCCTCGCTCGCGCGCCGCATTGGCAGCAGTGGAGCCACTGGAGAGGCGGCGCTCCCTGGAGCAAATGCTCTGCCAAGGCTTGCGCATGGAAAGCCCTGGTCACCTGCTCCGGGAACCCGCCTAATCATGCATGTCTCCAAAATACACAAAAGGTACTATGTTGGGATTATTCCTTGTCACGAGGTGCATGGCTTTAATTTTCCGGTGGGCTGCGATACATGGGTCAGCGTAGACAGGGTTTGGGGCTCAGGCACTTGAGCTTAAACAAATTGAGACCTGCGCCCCATGTTATGAGGAACCGTTTGCTTATTTATGCCCACTTTAACAGTCGAATGTCTAGCTGTCATACGGAGAATGGCTCACATGAGTCCTCATAAGCCGAGTTTTGGTAGCATGTGCAAGACTTTGTAGATCCACGTTGTCATGTTTCTTCCTGTTTGTTTCTATCAATGTTTTCTATGGCGTCATCGTGGCTTTACCGTTCCTATATACGTGTGAAGTTGTTGCATGGTACCGGCCTACTTGTGCCATAGATTGATGGTTCCTTCAAGTTGTGGCTGGGGGTTTTACACTAGAAGTTCTACCCGTAAATTCAATGCTGGAGAGAAGAGCTCTGGCAAGTGGCCAAGCTCACAAACACAAATCAACATGAGAATTTAGATTTGAACCGGTTTTAGTGTTAAGGGTGGAGGCGACAAAGTACATGACAAAGAGCCGTCCCAAACCCAAGGCCTCGTAAAACCAAACCCTCGATCAGTCTGCAGCACCCCTCCAGCAAGTTCTGGCCAGGCGTATGATGAGTGGGTTCTTACACTGGCTCGCGGCATCTGGCCTCTGGCGGAAGGATGTACCAGATTTTGGGAGGGTGTCCTGTACCATGTCGGAACAATCTTCAACCATTAATACTAAGGAGTGGAGAAGAGTAGGGTACTGGCGGAGGTGCATGCCCTGCCCATGAACCATGTAGCCCACTGTCGGCCTCAATCTCCATAACTACACCAATTGCTTCAAGGTACTACGTGGTGCTTGCCCTTTTGTCCCTTCTCTTCATGACGAAACAGTTTTCATGCTAGGACCTGAGTCTTGAAAAAATCGACCAACAACGCAAGCTGAACTCCCAAGTCCTAAATCCCAAACTTGAAGATCCCAAACCTATGACTTATGAGCTTAATGTAAATCTAAACCAATGGCTCCGCTGCGCCTAGACTTGTGGCCCCGCTTGGTGTCGGAGAGCTTACGGCGACTGCTGGACTTGGTTGGCCGGACCTAGCGTGGAGTTAGGATCGAGGGATTTGGGATTGGTGCTTCAGGGGCTTCGATTTAGAAGGGTCTTAGGATTTGCTGGCAAGGGCGTTCCTCATCAATTAATGGTTAGACTGGAAGATTTGCCATGCAGAGCTAAGGCAAAGAAGAAATATGTTTCTAGCTGTCTTGCAGAGTTCCTCTGTCAGTGGAGATGGCGGGGAAGGAGATTTCAATGGTTTCACGAAGAGGGCGGTGCGCCTCCCCAGATTTATACGTGCGATTTTTTTTTTTTTTTTATATCTGTTTGCATATATATATATATACATACACATAAACGGACACAACCCTGCCAGATCCACCGACCCCCTGAAAACACCGTAAGCACCGCTGAAAACAAGCAGTTTCAGATGATCGGATTTTGGGCGCGCCCCAGTGTTCGCATTAGGCTTTAGCCAATTTCATCTATATTCAGTACCGTTCTCCTAGGTTAACGAGACAATTATATAGACACTTGGAAAGCACTGAAAAACATGTTTTTGGGAAACTCTGGCGTCTGGCCAAAGAAATGTCTTTGTTGGATACCTTCTTTCTTTGATCGGGCAAATACTAAGAAATTGTGGAAGCACGGGATGCCATACATATATATATATATTTGTACACCTAGGGCTGCCCAAAAGCAAGTAATTTTAAAGGAGGCAGATGTTTCAGCATTTGTTGCAAATACCTGGTTCCAATTTCCACGCGTCCAAAAGCCGCAACAGACCCGTGCGAAACCGTAAAACACGTACGAAACCCGTATAAACCCTGCAGAACCGGGTTTCTGCTTGCCTTCCAGAAACCAGGCTTTCTTTTCGAACACGTCATTCTTGAGCATATACCCGCTTTGAGTCCGGCTTTTGGTGGGTGTAGGTATCATATAGATACCGGACTCTGGCAAGCATCCAAATGCGGTCAGCCAAGCTTGGCAGCTTGCAGCTGTGCTCCGCAAGCCGGAGAGTTCGGTCATTTCAGACAGGATGCTGCGCCAGGCGTCTTGAATCTTTGATGAGCAGATTCGTCAAATTTGCGTTCCCCCTTGTTGGCCTCATGGAGCTTCGTGTCTGGCGTCGAGGCTTGTAAATTGTAAGTGCTGTAGTTGGATTCAACCGTTCTTCAAGCCCTGTGTCCTTCGACTATCTTCGTCTTGGGGACCGTGGCACAGTGGCACTGCTAGTTCCGTCGAATACCAGCTGCCGCCCTCCACTCTGACAGGGATTCATGTACTTGGAGGTTCCCTTTGCTACAATCCGCCGAATCAAGAAATCTGAGATGGAGCTGCACTTCATCAAGTGCTGCACCCCCAGAAAGAACTTGAGACGCATCACGCACCAAGCGTCTGTGGGGACCAAGCAGGAGTACCTGGGCCTGAACCTGGCTCTCGCGAACCACCCAGGATGGCCTGAACCCAGTTTGATCCTGAAGCACGGCAGCCCGCAGGGTTAGTTACGAACGCGACAAGGGAGCCCAGCCTGGCGGACAGCCGCGCACGCTTAAGCAGGAGGGGGTGCTTGGACGAGCGCGGGCAGAATATCATATGCGTTGCCCTTGACTGGGCAACCCTGAAAGTGCTGTCAAATGTCCAGGACTTTGAAGCTGCTGAACACTCTGTGGCTTCAGCTTCCATGCCCTCAGCTCAACAGAGGCCCCAAAGCCCTAAACTGTCCAAGCAGTAACCTGATAAGGGTTGTAGGGGCGGCCTGAAAGTCCAGGGAGTCTTTGTGATCCAGCCAGCAAGTTCTCACTGGAACACTTGCAAAGAATGACCCTCCTCCACCTAAGGAATAAGGAATTGTTCTAAACACCCACGTCCTGAATCCACAAGGAGTGTTCTGAATCCCAGGCCAACCAACCCTACAACCTGAACTTCAAGTTTCAAGGACCCTAGGCAACCGAACCTTACGACCCGGATCCTCAAGCCTAAATCCAGAGCCCTAAAGCAAATGATTTCAGGCCAGGCTGCGCCGACGTAGAGCTGGCGGAGGACGCTGAACTGCTTCCTTTGGAGCCTTTGAGGCTTTCTCTGAAGGTTCAAGATGTAGGGCTTATGGTTTGGTGCTTAGGGTGTATTTCCATGATGCTTTAGAGGGAATGGGGGAATGGATGGCAAGGATCCATTGCGGAGAGTTGTGTAAGAAATACTACAGGATACTACAGGGATGTGTTCTTCCAGGCAGTGCTTCCAAATTTTGGAAAGTGGCTTCAGGCTTTGGGTTTGACATTTGAGGCTGAGGGCTTGTGGCTGGTCATGCCGTGGCATGCAAGCGGAAGAGGCCGCCAAGAAGGAATTGTCCAGCAAGTTGGGCGCGACCCAGCGACCAAGGATCCCTGAAGGCTCCCTGGCTAGGTAGTCGGCCTTGAATTGTACAAGCCCCGCGAACTTCAAAGGTGTCCTAATTCCAAACCCTGGATGCTTCTCTTTCCCCACAATTTTCTCAGAGCCTGGGCCGGCGCAGGCCAAACTGCGGCCAACGGCGTGTACTTTCTCGACCTGCGTGTTGAGGCTGTAGGGTTTAATTTAGGGCCTAGCATCAGGGTTTAAGGTATATTGGGCTTAGGGCGCTTTCAGGGCTGAGGGTTAGTAAGAATGAACTACGTAACTACGACGTAGGATTAGAGCCTGGGGTTTAGCATTCCAGTTTGAAGTTTTGGAGTCCGGGCTCGGGGGTGGGAACCCTACTTCGACATTCATGCGTAGCTACAAGCTATAGCTACAATTTGGCCGGGAGTATTATTGAAGCCCAAGACCATGCTGGTGGGCATCATACTCTTCAGAATTTGATCTGCTTGTGTGATTGGGGCTTCAGACGTACGTTCCTTCAGCGCCATCCTTCGTCAGCGCATTGCCATGCTTCCTCTTGGTTTTTAGGAATGTGCCTCAACAGCCCAGTAAGATGCACGTAAACTTGCTGTTGCAGAGACGCCGGGTAGTGAAAGGCTTGCAACAATCTAGATACCTCCCACGAAAGGAGTGACTGTAATGATGTGGAGACTGTAGACGAACACCAAAGCAGTCCTAATCTTCCGCCAGAAATCCTCTTTTAGGAAAGGTTCCGCCCATTGAGACCACACCCCCAGTCGTAGAACACGAGACATCCAGCTACACTCATTTGCCTTGCTATTCACATCGTTGGTGTGTATCTTTGTACTCTGATGATTACAACTGCCGGTACTCTGACGCGGAACACTGAGCTCCAAAGCCATTTAGGGTTCAATGTTAAGATATCCTCCAGACATTGACATGCGCTCCCTAATGATGGGAAAGCAAGGTTCCTCTCTGACTTCTATTTCGAACAAGCTTAGGGCATGTCTGTGGATCTGCGTTTGAACTCTTGACGAGGCGACTACAGCCTCCAGAGAACTTGGACCCAGCGCAGAACTCAAATGGGGCCCGATGTAGATCCCCATTATACACTCATCATCGCTCATCCCTGTCATGGAGACTAATGAGAAGGGATCCCACCAAATCTAGGAACATCCTCCAACACGTATGTTACTCCTATTTCACGCCCAAGGCCTCGTGCACGTGCAACGCGCTTGGGCCTCGGCAGGAGATCATTGGGCCCGGTGCAGGGTTTGAAGGGTCCAGGTTCAACTTAGGGATAGAAGGGGCGCAAATGGTTTTGGGCTGAGAAGGTGCGGAAATCCCAGCAACCTTCCCTCACAATTCGGGCCGTAGACTAGGGGGGGGCGCAGGCTTGGGAATCCTCAATCTTGAGCCTTAGACTTCACACCCTTCCAATCCCAAACCCGACGACTGAGGATCGGCTCCTGAAAGCTGTGCCTGAAATTTATGAGTGACCTCCATTGAGTTAAGAACTTCTGTAGCACGATTGGTGGGAACAATGGTCATATAGAGGTATGAAGCAGTATAGGGGACATGAAGTCAGGGCTTCAGGGATTTCCATAGCCCCACCAACCCGTGCTTGCAGGGGAAAACTCTTCCCTGCAAGCATGCCGAAGAAGACCTCCAGGCATCGAGCTGCCCGGAACCTTCAACCCTGAGACCTGTCTCGCAAGCTCTGGATGCCAAGAGAAAGAAGCCGCAAACTTTTTTCAACCCTTGAATCCTAGATCCTGAACCCCTAAGCCGTAGGGCCGTAAGGGGCAAGAGGCAGTGGCAAGGGTGCCAACCAGTACAATGTGTAGCCCAGCTCAGATAAAGTATACTCATGCCACGTACATGCCCGAGAAACAATCACTTAAGTGTTTTCAGGTATGTATAGTTCATCTCTCGCTCTTCAGCCTAACCGGCCCAACGAATAGCTGTGATCCGAACGTGAGCGCAAAGCTTCGAAGCCTCAATCTCCAAGATACTGTTGATACATAATTCCTGCACGACCTTAGTATACTGTAAATACTGTACTACCCAAGGTGTACGGTACTCAGGCTCATGCAGGCTGGTTACCTCGTACAAAATAAGGACCTGCTCACCATGATGTGGTGGCACTTCTAGGATGGTCTGGACGTTGGAACCCAATTCCTACACCAATATAGAACTTAGTCAAGACCTGGGGACACGGCACGCTGGCTCAAACAACCGTGCCGAGCCGAGGGAGGAGGCCATGGGGAACCCCAGGAGGGGTCTTGGTCTTGGTTGGGGGCTTTAGAGGATGAGGATTTTTCAGGGTCTTGAGGTTCAGGCTTTGGTGTGGGATTTGGGGCTCAGGGTCTGGGGCGTTGAGGGCTTGGACTGGTTTGCGTAGGTTCTGTGACTTGCCCAGCTGCTGCAGCGTTGTGCTGCAAGGGTCAAGCACCCGTCGGGTGAGTTTGACTTTTGGTACGTAGGTATGCGTTTCAGGGCTTGCTCCGACAACCGCGCCTTGCCTAAGATTCTCTGACCCAAAGCCATGCGGAAGGTCATTGCAATCCTGTGGTCAGTCATTGGTCGAATCAGATCTTTGCCAGACTGCCAACATCTTCATGCAGGTTCATGTAAAATTTCAATGGAAATCTTCCTCGAACCCTCTTGAGTCTGAATGAAATTTAGCCAATGCAAAATATGTGGGAGCCCCGCATACCAAAAAATGCCGCCCACCCACCTTCCTATATGGAATTGTTCTGTTTAAATATCCTCTTCATGCCTGCATTCCGGAACTGTAGCTACACCAGAAAGAGGTTTGCGTTGCAAGATTCTACGTTCTCCAACACCTTTTTCCACTTGGTTTGTCATGGATCTCCCAGCTTCCATCACAAGGAGCCACCGAACAAAAAATGATGATTCATGTTGCCAGCACATCACATAAACTGGCAATGCAAAAACCAAAAGCACCTAATACCCAACGTTCTTTGAGCTGCAGCGCATGCAGTGCCAGGACTTTTTTCCCCGAAGCCAAAAGACGGAGGCCTGGGCATGGCGGCTGTAGGAACCTTCATTGGACAATTTTTCCAGGGCGGAAAAATGTTCTGGGCACTTTTTAGGATGTCCGGGGTTCTAGAGAGTTTGGTGGGGAGTGCGGGATGTTAGCCGGTCGTGCAGGATGTTGAGGTGTCGTAGATGTGAGGTCTAGACAAGTCGCAGAATGCATGCACACTCCATTCTCCGGCATCTCAGTTTTGAAGCTATGCACACCCTATGGTGAAGGGCAATATGTTGGTCGTGGATTTCGGTCACAGCCGTGAAGACTATGGGAATACTTCTGCTTCGTAGGAAGAATTACTGCAACCTACCTGCCCAACATCCTGCGTGTGCCTTCTTCGAACTTTAGTAAGCATGAACGCTGGGGGTTTGTCGAGAATATGGCGGTATTCTGGGGCCCCTGTCAGGATCCATAAGGGTTAACTTTGATCCCAGAGGCCGTTGCCAAAAAGCTCCCCAAGGGAGGACAGCTCGCCCACGAGCTTAGACCTGGTGTCCGTCAGCCATACAAACTTTCTGACCCTCATACAGATTTGTGTTGAGATTACGTGGTTGATATGTGGTTGGTTGAAGATCATATGAGAATATGCGATGTGCACGGAGTTCGCTTTCAATTTGAAAAGCAATGGAAAAGGGAACATAGTGACCGGCACGAGAGACTTGCAATTTTGAGAACCTCCCATGCAAGGATTCAGCTGCGAAAGGATTCTGCTGCGACTAATTACGTGAGATACCAGGGTCTTGTTTTGGAAGGGGGTTGAAGTTGGACTTCAATCATGGGATACCCTCTGTGGGCGGTGGCCCCGTGATGAGGGATTGCCCACGCCCATTTTCGGAGGACCCTGTATCTCAGAGCGACCCATGCCTTCAGCAAAAAGATGCTCGTAAGAACCAAGGTTCGAAGCTCGAAGCCGTCACTTTCAGGGTTCTAGGCCCAAGCTTCTGGGAGCTTGCCTCAATGACTGTTTCCCAACATAGGGACAATCGGAACAACTTCCTAAAGGGTCTCGAGGCCAGGCTGAAGCCCTTGCCACTGAAGCTTTACAGTTATGGTTTGGGCGTGCAGAGTGTGTGCTAGCGAGTAGAACAGCCAGAATGGAGAAGCTCAGCCTTTGAATCGCACGCTTCACTTCAGGGGCTTGACAAATTCTTGTTCAAATTTGGGGGGGTTCCTTGTTGTTTGGAAAACCACGCAACGCCATACACATCCTAAGTCTTACGCCCCAAGCCCCCGAACCCTGAATCCTGATCCCGCTCCGAATTCTTGACCTTGAAGCCGCTACAGCTTGCTTCCAAATCCTAAACCAGAGTCTTCGACCTGCACATACAACAGACAGCGCTAGACTACGGATCCCCAAAACCCTAAACGAGAAAAGATCCTGAATCCCAGGCCGCTTCATCTGCATTCCTGCAAAACAGAATCCGTGTAGCTTTTGAGGATCCCTGCCCTCAACTCTTAGAACCTCCAGCGTAAATCCCAGCACTGAACTTGATCCCCAAAGCCCTACACTCTACACTACACTCTACGCACCGTTCACCGAGCAGTGACCAAGAACATGCAAAGCTTAATCAGCTCAGGCAGCTTTAAGTCCACTGGTGCGCCCATGAGGGCCACACCTGGGCGGGCAAAGGGTTCCTGCTCCTCCTGGTATATGATGATACTGCCACGGCTTACAGACGATGAAGAGGAGCAGGCTATCCAATAGCCAGCTCTGCTGCTGCTCGTCCTTCTGTCGCGCTTCTTCCACATATCTTCCAGGCTTGGAGTACAAACGCAGCTGAGGGCAGAAGAGTGGCCTAGTACTGTAGAGACGCAGAGCAGCAAGCAGGGTTTTCAGTTCACAGAATCCACCTTGGAGCTTTCTCAACATTTCAGCAAACGAAAACACCGCCCAGCGCCTTGCCCCATGATTCAGAAAATCACCCCCATACGCCCTGCATCCTTCAACCACCAAGCCTCCGCACAAAGCCTGCAACCTTGAAAAAGTAGCCATGCATTTTCAAATTTGAGGCCTTCATCTCAACCCCCAGTGATAAGAAGCACTCATAGGCGGCTCTCAGCCAAGACGCCGGACCGGAATGCCTGCTCTTGGAAAGGTCTTTCAACCTGCACGAGGTGAAATACTACCCCCACAATGCCTTCACGTTTTGGGGGCTTGGGGTGGAAGCATCTACAGCAGGCCGCATAACTAGGGCCCACCTCATCAACCAAAAGCCATCTTTGCCTTCTGGATCTTACAAGAGGCTCCAGAGTAGTTGCTTAACCCCAGACGTATGCGGCATGTTGGAGCACTGACTGCTGGGTTCAGGTAAACTGCGAGGCCATGCAACCTCCATTTCCCAACGCCTCTCGACGTCTGCACCGAAAGACCCTTTGACTAGGCACCTTTTCTAATATCCGTAGCTTAGCTCATAACCTCTTACATCCGACACTACATTAAGAATCTTCACTTCACAACTTTTGGGTCAAGACTCCAGCTAATGACAGCCGTTGCGTGTTTAACGATAAACTTGGCGAAGCACATTATGAATCCACTCTGAGCCCCTTATACGTCTGTACGAAGGACAGGTCCCTTTTGCATGGGTTTCAGGCCAAGGGTTTCGCAAAGTCCCAGTCTCAATCCTGCCCGACATTGCTGGTGCCTCCATCTCAGCAACTAGAACATCGCCAACCCCTGGCGGGCTGTTGTGTGTGCAACATGTGACGATGACACGGTCCAACTCAATTTCTAGGATCTCTGCCATTCCCGACTCAAGAATGTTCAGGTACAGTTTGTGCTCAACCGCATCTGTCGAGGGAGCCAGACGAGGACAAGGGCTTGGGGGCTCGAGGCTTTGATGCTCTAGGAGGACTCTGAGAAAACGCGAGCCGAGTCTACTCTTACGTGTAGGGATGTTGATGGTCTCTTAGAGGTTGTCTGCGCATGTCACACCTATTTGCGAAAGCTCAGTCAATGCTGAAACCTTTGATGCCATCAAGCACCGGCTGCGCCTACAAGAAGAGCCGACGAGAGTTTTTGGTTGCGCATTGAGATGCTACGAAACAATATGAGTGACCCAGTTACCTTGGCCGACAGGAGTTGCTGAACCACAGCAGCATCTACCGGCAAGGATTGCAAATGCAGACTCTACACTTTGGCTTCCAAACACGTACCTTCTCCGGCGGGTTTGGGAAAGGATGGTCTTGAAAGGAGCTGGAGTTTGGATCCTAGGTTTAGCCCGACCAGACGCAAGGTAGGTCGGGGTCATGTTGACCCCTAGCGTGGGCGTGGCTCAGAAACTCCAATCGCAAGGTCCGCAAGGTCCTAAACTATTGACACGCTGTCAACCTTTATGGGTTTCCCCAGGTTGGCTACAAACACCCCGAACCTACCAACACATGACTTCCTGGCTTTGGGCCAGAAAGACAAAGCTGCTCAACCTTAAACCAATATTGGTGGTTTCTTGGCCAAGTCCGGGGAGCCTAGATCTGCGAGGCGCTTGTGCAGATTTGCAGTCTGGACTTCATCGATGAACCTGAATGAAAAAAAGAGAGAGTTTAGAGCGAGGCATTGAAGATGTTAAGCTTGGTGGCCTGCAGTCCAGCCTACTATACGTATGTGTATTTGCACATCTGTGTAGATCATCATGTCCCAAAATGGGGCCGACCACACCAACTGCAGTGCAGGATATTGCCACATGTGGATTTCTGACATGCCATGATGAGATGCCGCTGGAATACAACTTTTTCTGATGCCTAAACTCAAAGCTCAAAATGCTGAGTGCACAGCTACTTAGCCGAAGCTGAAAAACATCCGAATCATCTTGGCCCTTCAGCCCTAAATTCAAAGCAGGATCCGAATCCACCGCCTGCTGTAGCTGAAGCCCACTCCAAGTCTAGAATTCAACCCAAAACGAGGTCAGTGCCCTGAACCTGAAAAACTGGGCCCTCAGAAGGAATCTCTTCAGGACATTGACAGTCTTTGAAGCCTATAGGTCAAAGCCATAAGAACAAACCCCCCAGTTCAGAAAGAGCCCTAGGCCATGAACTAATTTTAGAATCGTGCTGCGCTGCTACTACAACTTCGGCCTAGCTTAGAACACCAAAATTCTTTGAATGTCAGATGCCCATTTCTCACCCAAAAGCTCTCAGACTCCTACCTGGACCCCCAAAGTATGTAGAACAATGGCCGTGTTGACTTGTTCAGGGGGTTCTGGGCCATCATTTTACCTACATTTGAGCATTGTTTTTTTTTTAAGGTTAAAGTCCTTATACTAAGATTGACTGCCTACGCGAACTACGCGGATGGCCTTTTTCCCTGCAGAGCAGACTACGCGAACACACTGTTACTATCGTGCTGCCTACGCGGACTACGCGGCACTCCTGGGCTATAGCAGAATCTATGCAGCACAACTTG
>CAJNIZ010007569.1:97230-112992 GCA_905231905.1 Symbiodinium pilosum
CGTACTGAAAAAAAACGCTGCTCATTTGAGGTCCAGATATAAACTCCAATGTTGGACAAAGCGGCGGGTACCAAAGGGCAACGGTGAGGCTAGGCCTGAGGCTTCCGCAAGGCTTTGGCTTTCAGTGATCCTTACAGGAGGTGATATGGTGGTATATATATACAGGGTTATATAGGGAATATAGGGGAATGGAAAAAGCAAATGGAAACCACTATTACTATCATTAAGTGGAAAATCGTAACTGAGAACTGGGTTATGTCAGGGCTTTTCTTGGGGTATATACAGGGGAACTGGCAGAACACATCTGATGTTAGCGGGGGGTAAACTGTCCCAATGCACTGATGAAAAGGCTTTGCACCTAGGCGCAGGTGTCTGCTTGGTTTAAGTTAAGGTCTCAGGTTCCTCGCATGGACGGCGTTCAGGGTCTAGGGTTCAGTAGAAATCCTGCATCAGGATTATCCAAAGCACTTTGATTCCCTAGATTTCTCATATGTGTAGAGGGTTGTGCGCAAGACCCTCTCCGTGCAGGATAAAGCTGCAAGCGTGATGAGTATGACCTACTGTCACTGTTGAGGTCCATCGTCCATAAGTGGCGCTTGGTGAAGGCTGGCTTGTGGCAGAGGAGTTCTAGGATTGATGTTTGGCAGTATACAGAGATGATAGCAAGGTTGCGTGAGGACTAGAGGGGCTATTAGACAGCATGCGTTGCTGAATTGTTGGGCTCACTTTTGAAAATCGGAGCTGAGACTCTCGGTATCTGCTAGCTGCCTGCATCCTGACCCAAGGCATCAGGAAAATGTGAGCAGCAGCCGCCGACAGATAAGCAGGTTTGCTGGAAACGCGCGTTTCCAGAGTAGAGTCTGAAGTTAAGTTTAAGAAGGCTTCATGCAGTCAAAAAAGCATCGCTTGCGTGCGCTGAGATGATTCACAGCATGGTAAATGGTCCTACAACTTCGCTACTTCCCAAAACTAGTGCTAGAAGAGCAGGTAACAAACCCAAAGTGTCTGGGCGTATCTTTGTCTGAGTCGACTCGGTTACTTCCCAGCAACCGACCCGAGAGGCCCTCGACTCTGCATCTTATCTGGCTAATCTGCCCCTCGGCTGGAGAAGTCAATCCTTTTCGGCCCAGCCTAAACCTGTGGTTTCAAATGCTCTGGGTACGTTGGATGCTCCCTTCAGCCTCTGCAATCTCTACACTCTACACTTTGCCACCCTACCTCGCACGGCACTGCGATGTCCGCAAAAGCTGTGCTTGTTGCGACCATCCCTGTTTTCTGGCCTGGAACAGAAATTATGTAGAATCCTGTGTGGGCTCTAGATGCAATCCATCTTCTTCAACATGTCGAATCTGATTTCTAGGTCAAGCCGCAAACTTGTAAACGACCTGGACCCTGAGACCCTGGCCATCTCGTGCGCAGAAACTGAATCATGAAAAGGTTCCAGATGTGAAAAGAATTCACCTCACACAGTTGGGTGTACGGCTTGGGCTTTGCCGGGTTCAAGGGGGGAACTATGGAAATACGTGCTTGGATAGACTATCAGGACTCCTATAAGAAAGGGTCGCTCTTTCTGGAGGCCACCCAAAAGGATGCCAACAGTTTCAGAAGCTTGTGAGACATAACGTCGCTGTTGACGACTGGCACAAGAACTCCTAGGAATGTTACGCAGCATCTTTGTCACTCAGACAGAGGGGATTAAGACAGGAAATCTCTACCACAGCCCGAGAGTAGCTTGAATGAATACGTATCCTTGGGATTCAGTTCGTGCAATACGCCCGATAGAAAAAGTGAGCCTTCAATTCGTTCTGTGTTCTCAGAAATGCCATACTCTACAAATGTAAATCATACGTAGGGTCCCAAGGGGTTCCCACGCATTTCAACCCCCAAAATAAGTAGCCCCAAATAAGCACTAAAGAAGCCTTAATAACCTCCAACACGTCCTGAGCAGTCCCAATCCCTTCTTCTGGGGGTTGTTATGTGGGGGCTCTCCCTTGGAACCCTATCAGAAAAGGAGCCGAATGACAGCTAGGCAGATTCCTCGTCCTCTCCTTAACATATCCAACTACTCAGCTCTTAACAGATAGGACTTCCCACATTGTGAGGCCTTAGCGAAGAGGTTGTCGCTGTATTGGGAGATTGCATCTGAGAATGGATAGACGGAGTTGATGTCATATCCCAAGTACGTGGATTGCAGGGCTTTGTGAGCTGGGTTGGGGTCGAATGTTTGCTCTTCGGCTTTGCTCAGACGAACCTAGTTCTGAGAATGAGAAATGGCGGTATCTCAAGAAGAAGATCGACAAAGAACCAGTGATCATTATTAGAACCATCAGGCCATCACCAGCACCAGCACCATGATAATCACTCTCATCTGAGGTGATGGAGCATCACGTTAAGAATAGACTGGAACTATTTGAGCTATTTCAAAAACTTCATGAGAAATATTCAGACTTTTCTGGGGTCTTGAAAATGCCCCGCCCCAAGCCAACACCTGACACTAAGTAATGTTGGAGTCCTCTTCAGCGTGTTTCGTCTTTGGGGTCCCGGCAGAATCCAGACCAGACCCCTTAAATCAATCCCCAGAGGCCTCAGCACTCTAGGCTTTAAGAAGCAACTCATTTTGGCACCACTATCGTTCTGCGGGGTCTATGGAATTTGAAGCGGATCCTACCTTATGTCCTTTTGAAGCGGATAGCTCAGCCTATACAAGGGGAAACCTCTACATGGTCACCAAAATGGCGGTACACATAGGTCCCATTTTGGTTAGGATACCCCTTCAAGGAAATGTATTCTCAACGGCCCCTTCTCTCCAGGACCTGTAGATCAACTCCGGCATAAGAAAGATACCCTGAAAGAGCGTCTTGGAAATCTTCCAAACAATGGAGGTCTGGAAGGTGAGAAGCAGAGTCATACGGCGGGTCGAGGAAGACCACCCTAGCGCATGTCATTAGATTCTGTGAGCCCTTCTTCAAATCAGCGCTCTCAAAAATTCGGGCTTGTTCATGTGCTGTGTGCATCTTTGGGGATGTTCCATTGAATTGAAGCCTCGGTGTTTCTGGGTCTGATGGCCTGGCTCTCCTGCCGTGCGGTGTAAAGCCGCTTAAAACACACTTACGACACGTTGCGCCTCTTTGTATAGCAGAGGCGTGAGGAAGCTCCTAATTCAACCCTACTTGGCCAACTCACAATGCAGGCCTTTCACCTTGATGATCCTGTAGTATTAAACAGAACGCTGGTGGGTTAGTAGGGATTGAAGGCAGGTGTGGTAGGCTCAGGGCGTGCCATTGTTTGGTCATCGCTGAAGCACCAGCGCGTTTTCTGCCACAACATGCATGTTGTTTGTGAAGGAGTGCGTGGCGTAGCTGTATGCT
Organism: Symbiodinium pilosum; assembly: GCA_905231905.1. Lineage (NCBI taxonomy): Eukaryota > Dinophyceae > Suessiales > Symbiodiniaceae > Symbiodinium > Symbiodinium pilosum. Next base: position 100,599 of record CAJNIZ010007569.1, read on the forward strand.
GGGCAAGGATGCTTTGAAAGCCAGGCGCATTTTGCTAGTTCGAACTCCAAGTGGAGGGACAAGCATGGGAGCCCCGTGATGATACGTACCTCATGATGCCTCTGCATGCCTCGTTCTGGGCAGTACACCTATAGTGTTGGAGATCGTGTAGGGACCACCATAGGCCTATAGGGATCCATTCCCATTCCCTGGTAACCACCAATAAGACTAGGAGGGGACCCTGTGCCGAGGCCGAGCCCTGAAACAGCCACAAAGGATTTCTCTACATCTTTGGCTCTCCCAATCATTGGCATCCCTAATACCGCAAAGGTGCTCTTGACTGAAGACTTTTGGCAACTATGACAAACCGAGGCGAGGCCTAAAACACGACACCTGTCCTCTCCACCTTGGGCTTGGGCTATTCCATTCCGAGACCTTGAGCCTGTAGCGGTGAATGGGTGAATGGTAGCATGACCCAGGCGCCAACTGAGGCTGGGGACCTGCCTGACTAGCACATCTGAGGTAACTACTTATGGGGCACCTCTTCAGGTGTCTGTATCAGGCGCAAGGCAACCCCAAAGGCAGCGCAAACCCCTTAACTTCAACCCCCACTCACAGAGGCTGAGCCGAGAAACCCTTTGTTGCCGAAGAGAGAAACTTCCTGCTGCAGCAGCCAGCGATACGAGTCAGCGCAAAGCCTGCCGGCGTCGGAGACGAAACCTAAAAAGAATGGGAAGCATACTGCTCACTGTGATAGCAGGTATGGCGAACCCTACAGCAAACGCACTATGCATAGTTCAGTGGCAGTACCAATGGTGATCTGTGGACTGTTCCAGTTGTTCCGCAAGTCCTGGGCCGCAGTCGCCGTAGAAAGCTATGATCCCGATAAACCCGCGGAATTCTGTGCAATGGCAAACTTTCAAACCTCAAATCTCTGGCGCTATGTTGCCAGTTTCGTCTCCAGATTGGAAATCACAAGTTCCGGCAGCTTGCACAACATGACAAAGATCCTAGGTACCAGGAGAGGGGCGCGGCCCTCTTGGTAGATCTGATCTGCTGCTTGGCATGTAAAGCCCCTGAAGCAGAAAGCGTTGTAAGACGCTCAATTAAAGTATTTGCGCGGTGGGTTAGGAACCTAGCATGCAGTTTTTGGGGATCAACAAAAGGCGTTTTAAGGTGCTCAATTATTTTGGGCAAAGCCTGCCCGGGGATGCGGAATAAGGAAAGCATTGGTTGCTGGATTTTCACACGTTGCTGTGGATTTTGGGGAAATTCCCTAAAAGCTGGACCGTGTTCTGAAATCTGAGGGGCCCTGACCAAATCATACCGAAGAACATACTTTCAGGAGCATGTTGGAGTGGGGTCTCGCGGCATCTCGCGGCCACAGTGGAGCAGTTGACACTGCAGCAGCTAGCTCAGAAATGACGGTCTGAGGTGTTTCTGCAAAAGTGCTTGGATTGTATTGCAGTATGCTACCTAGAACTACAGGTCAGGTGCTGGCCTGTAAACAGCCGGGTGACAAACTGACCTAAAGTTCCTTCCCGGTCACTTGACCATGATCGACCCGCAACAGAGAAGACTCCCTCCGCCTAGCTCCACACGCCCTTCCAATGCATGCAAGCTGCATCTGGACGTCCTTCCTTTCAAGGGGGCCTGTCGCAGATTTTATGATATGTGTTTTGAGACTCGAGGTTAGCTCTCGATATCATTCGACCGCCATTTGACCGCACATCAGAGTTCTCCTGCTGCCTTTGTCTGCTGGTAGTTGGTAAGCCATGGAATGTAAGGGCTGTTGTGAGGCCTTCTACTGTTAGTGCCATACTGTGAGCAATTCCTCCGTTCGTTACTAACCAGCAGGAAGTTTGCTCGTGAAGCACCATGTGGAGCTGATAAGGTTTGGCGGCGGCCTCTATACATTGCAACAGTCATGTAAGAAAGGCTAGGAAGGGTATGGCAAAATTCTGTTACCGTTTGAATCCAAACATCCTCCAGCAGTCCTTCACTGAGCAAACCACAACTGGCAACATGTGGTATGCTTTTTGGGAGCCTTCACCGTCATGGTCTTGTATGGGGTTGAGGTCTCATGACATTCTACAGGGCTCCCGTTCTCAAGCAGATGACAGACTGTCAGTCACATCAAACTTGAGTGGCAGTATATTGCACAGCCCCTGTTCTGTGCAACCCCGTGACATGCCTTGTCTACTTGTTCGCCTGACGAATTAACGTCTTAAGGTGAAATAAGGGCACGTACTTCGGGAAAACTAAAGTCCCGCAGCAAACGCCAGCAGGTGGCTCTAGAACAGTTGTTGGCCTTCAAGACACTTTAGCGGTTAGGGTGTAGGAACAAGCCTTGAGAATCCTACATGTACCTGTTGATTCCCCAAGAGGCTGTGTCATGGAGCGAGACGATGTGGCATCGCCATGCAATGCAGAGCTAGTTCTCCAGGGATCCAGCACAGCCACAACCTGGAACAATTAGAAGCCCCACGCCAAATTGCTCCGCTATAGGGGGTCAGCTAGCAAGCGAAAGAAGGATAGCGCCTGAAAATGAGCCACGAAATCACTCCGCATCATTTCTCCGATGCGACCCGGGAACGAATTCAGGGTCTTGATTCCCGAATCGGAATTGTCACCCTCAACCCTAAGCATTGAAATGAATACCCAGAAAACGCAACCCTGCCGAACCCCGAGTCTCAATAAAGCCCCAGGATTTCTCAACCCTGTGCCCCCTCCTTGCAGTAGCTCGATATTGCGAAGAAGGTCTTCATGAACAGCAGGGTAGGCGTCCAAAAGCAGAACCTCAGAAGTTTGCTTGGAGCAATGAAGAGCTTTCAGAATTGTATGAGCACCACGGCGACTGCCGGAAAACTTGAACCACTTAGAACCCCCCCAATCTTTTCCAGGGTATCGCGAAAGGATATTCGTGGTGGCATAAGCATCCCTACATCCACAGTGTGTCGCAAAACGTTAGCCAAAGAGGACCCTACGAATGCGTGGTGGATTGCGCAGGGTGCCTGTGCACCAAGTAAGGTGTGTAATCTCGGATATCCTGCAAGCCTCAGTAAGTTGGAGACTTACCCTGTTAGGAATCCTAAGTTTCTACCGTGGCAACAGTAGCCGCTCATCTAACAACCATAAGGGTTTACCAAGCGGCTCATGTATGATGCCATTTTTGCTCTGTTATGGCGTTGCGTAATAGATTCCATTCTGCTACCCAAGAAGGGAAGAGATAAACTACATCAGAGCCTCTGGGTAGGTGTTTGATTTTTTGGCAACATCATATACCCGCTCATGAAGCCTGGAACCCGGGGCCCACCATGTCACAGTCACACGTTACATTTTATCAGAGTAGAACAGTAGGTACACAAGAGAAGTCCACAGATGCTACCGTAAAATCTTATAAGCCTTCTCACGCAGTCTATCCATGTAAGGATGAAAACAGGGCTGTAATAGGCCCCACGCTTGGGATGAAAGTTCCGGGTTTATGGAATTCAGGCTAGTGTAAAAACCCCGATGTTGGGGCTCTGCACAGGATTACAAATTGGAAAAGCGTAAAAAACTCATTCTTGGCAACTGCCGCGACATACACACATAGGAAATATATTTGGCAATCAGAGGTAAGACAGCCGTCAAGCTAGGACATGTCCCTTTCAGGTTGTTATTGTCGCGCACGCTCGCACTTTGAACTACAACTGCCCAAGCTCAACAATCAAAAGAGCTTGGCATTGTCAGATATTGCTTGGGGCATTGGCGGTGGGGGCTCGTGTTTTTGCAGGGCCCCATACATAGCCTACGACCGACGGGAACCCCAATACTCAGTATGTCTTCCCAATCTGAGGTGAACACAACCAAGACAAGGCTCCACAGCTGCTACCGATGTTGAGATCTAGTCCCTGCAAAATTCCCGAGTCTGGGACTTTAAAGTTCTATATGCTTAACCCTCAAATCCTGAAGCCTTTTGAAAGTCCAGCGTCTTGGTCCTGGGGCCGAGCCGTCTGCACAAAGAGCGCAGAAGAACCAGCAAACCGCTGCAGTTTGCTTTGACCTGGCAGGCTTAGGATTCAGGGTTGTGGGTGCTTAGGGCTGATGGGATTTACAACTTAGGGCTTAAGGTGCATGGGGCTTTAGGGCCTGGAGTCGTGCTTTGGTTAGCCGTTCCAACTGTTGGGTTCAGAGTTAAGTACTCGAATCTGCCAGCCAATGGGCTTGAGCATATTCTCAAACAGCTGATTGTAGGGATTGGGATTAGGGATGGGTAGCGAAATGTGGGGAGAATTGCGGGATCCGTGGTTTTTGGCAGCTGTGAGCTGAACATGCATTCAGGGCTTTGGGTAAGGACCAGCCGCGGATTACCAGTGGAAACCTCCAAGTGGCTGCTCAAATGGATACAGGGTTCATTGTACGTGAGTTGTAATCACAACAAGTTCTTGTTGTCCCACTTAGAATCCTGCCTGCTCTTGCGCCTCCCTGAGGGCTGAGCGCATTAAAGTGGGTGCAGCGAACCTCAAACCACTAAGCAATCTGACCTCAGACAAAAGTCTCTTTAGAAGATTGCGGCAGCGCATCAAGGTACAGCGGCGTGTGTCTGGGATTTGGGTTTTCAGCGGCGACCAGGCTTAGGGTTTGTTGTTCACGTTGTCGGTAGGCACACGCCAAGAAGCTCAGAAGCTTTGTCTTTTGCAGAGAAGAAGTGGTGGAGGGTCCCCATATGACCAGATCGCTCGCTATTATAATGCCTGTAACAGTAAGACATAAGCTTAAGCATCAAGGAACTCCTGCCGGCGCATCCAGGTCAATTGGGGGAGGGTTCCCCAAACCAATAGGAACTTGACCGGGCTGTTTCGGAACCATGCAATCAGTCAGAATAAGAGTCGTCTAGGGTCCTTTTCCAGAATCTGGTCCTGCTTAAGTGTCCTACATCAAATAATCCTGGCTGTGACTGGCTATGCAAACCCAACAGTGTGCAAAAGCATCCTCTGCAAAGCAAGATGGGAATCCAATTTCGCTGCGGTGCCTCTCGTGCTTACGGAGTCCTCTTATTTGGGACCCGTTTTTGAGATCCTCTGCGTCAGTTAAGCATTGAAGCATGAACAATGCTATCTGGGCTAGATGTCAGTCAAGGGCTCAACGCATAGCGAAACCCGAATGGCCTTCATGAATCCTCGCTTGTTTCAGGAGAAACAGGGTTCCATTGTGTTCGCACGGGTTCCAAAATTTAAAGTCTAATCCCAAATCCCCGCTTCAAACCGAGCCTGTGCTGGAGTGTAACCAACTAAAGCCAACTGCTCTAACCCTGTGTTGCGAGCACGGAGCACGGCAAAAGCTTTAAACCAGCCCTGCATCTTGATGTTGAACGTCCCCAGCCCTCCAATATTGCATATACATAGTTAGGGCACACACCCTTCCAGAGCTCGAAGTAATAGTGAGGTCTTGAAGGGCCTGCGCCAGGAGCTCTTCGATTGCACCGGTTCTGTAGCTGCACATACTGGCATACCTGGGCTGTAGCCACTGTGACCGAGGTCTTGAATGGGATCCGTCATTGATATTCTCCACGATCTTAGCCATCTATACTTGTAGTATTTCTTTTCGGATGGGGCCTTACGCGCAGTCACCCAAGCCAACAATTGCAGCGAACATCGCACAGTACACCTCCTGTCAACGTTGGGAGTCATGGTTCATCTGATTCCTGAACTTTCCTCAGCCCTAAATCCTCAAAGTCTCGACTCTATCCCTAGCAACCTTTTGCCACGGCCCCTGGTAAATGCCGGGAACCTAGAGCACTGCCAACAGATGCCGAAGGACAGCTGACGTCACGTATCTCTCTGCTTCTAGGGAATCGCAGTTTGCCACGAGTTCCTGGACGCCGTCCTCGAAATTCCTTCTCAAGTTCTGCGTTGTGGTGGGCGTGGTATTTCAGTGCTTACAATGCTTGTTATGCAACGCTATGGGTGGCATTCTGGGGACTGCAGAGCCACTGTGTATATGGCAGGCCTCTTAAGGCTTCATTACAGTTCTTGAGTTCGACGTGCTGGAAGTCGTATTTGGCCAAGACTGGCTTGGGCGAAAGCTGGTCTGCGCCTTGCGATCTCATGCAATCTCGTGCCAATCTCACTCAACAACACGCACTAAACCATTTGCCGACTGATGAACTTTGCAGCATGAGACCATGAACACAAGGATCCTCGCACAACAAGCATTTCGGGATTCCCACAGCTTCTTGGTGTTGTGTACTTGAAGAGCGAGACCACAAACTTCCGAATGCCGAGGTACTTCACAAAATATCTAGAACAGAAGTTTTCTGTTGGGGATTCTGTTGCAGCGTCCTCTACAGCCCAAAACTTATGATCCAAGAGTTACCTCCCACCGCGGCATTGCCTGTGGTATTGGCTCGCCAGTCCGCGGAAGTCATAGAGGCCGCTGCCTGTCAAACCGAAGATCTCAGGTACTAGTAGCTCCGCAAGCTGCTGGTGAGGCGTCTGCAAGTGTGCTACCCATTGGTCTAAGACCATTTCCTTGAAAAAACAGAGCTCTTGTAACACGGGCATCGTGGCCTGCTTTCTGTGGGGCTCCTCATACCAGGAATCTTCTTCGCAAATCTCGGTTTTGAGAGATTGGCTGGGGTTTAAGAGCAAGACGTTTAGGGAGGTCAAAATACACATGCTCGCTCAAGCCCAAGCCCTGGAAAAATCTGAGTAGCTGTAAGGTCTCCAACATGGTAATTACTTACTAAGGGCAGTCTCACTACATTGACTTGGGCCGATAAGTAATGCTTGGGATCTCTGAGTTTCGGAGTACTGGATCTCTACCTAGAAGGATTCCTTTTAAGCAGCCTGCTAAATGGAACCCAAAGCGCAAAGTTGTATCCCAAAGCACTGCCTCATGATGTCAGTTCCAACCCCGAACCCGCCTTGAACTTTGAAATCTCGCGTGCAAGCCTTTGCAAGAGGGTCCTGGCGCCCCAATCCTCACAGGCAAACCTTAACACTCAGATCAATATAGAAATGGCCCCGAAGACGTTCCTGACTTGTAGCCCGCCATCCACTTGCGACCGCTAGAATTTCCTAGAACACTTGAGGGTACCGTTGCCGAATGAAACCTCCACCTAAACCCTCCTGTCCCGACAAAACGGTGCTTGCCTGCGTGACAGTCAAGGATAGTGAGTGGCCCTGGCGAACTCTGAAGGCTCTGCAGCAGTGCAAGAAATGCCTGAGCTTCTTCTGATCACATAAGATGCATATGGAGTTCCGGGTCTGCGGCTGTTTCGGAAAGTGAAGGTTGAGCACCAAGCCCTGCTGAAAGTATCTGTGGTTTCCACAGACGATTCTTAACCCGTCCTGATTGAAAATTGTGTGGGGTCTTTGTATGAGGGATCTGAAGGCACTTTGCTCAGCCCTCGAATAAGATCAATGCCAACAAACCTTTCCTTCGTTCCCTTCAGATGGTAATGACAAACACGCGGGGCACAAGCGGGGTTTGGGATTCAGGGTTGAGGGCGAGCAGCCCAATCACCTTCATTACAAGAATCTCGACTTTCAGCGAAACCCTCTCCTCTCCGACCGACCACACAACTCGCTCAAACCAACCTAGGACAACATATGACTATCGGAATGGAAAGGATCTTAGAACCTATGGATGGTCTACGCGACAAAAATCTTTTGATCTTGCAGGAAATGAAGGTGACGCTGATTTCGATGAAAAGCGTCCATAGCATCTGCATGGCAGTTTCCCTGAATCGAAGGAAACGGTATGGACCTCAATACTATACACTATAATGCTTACTAAAGGGGCTCCGAAGAAAAGAGGCCCTAATTTCGGAACCCACTGCTTCAACTGCCGGGGCGCAACATGCTTGAAGCAGTCAACCGGATCTCCCGCTTGGTAAGCATGCACGTACGTATAGTGATCCCTTGGCTCTGGACGTGCTGTAACACGCTTCAAGGGTTACCTGGAGTTGTATGAGCAATTACTCATGAACCTCCAGGTACATGAGGCATGGCTCTTCCTGTGTGCTACCTGTGTCCAGTCCAGGAACTCGTGAAGAATGCTAAGTGCTAAGCGAGCGAACCTGCCATGTTGTTCCAATCAGGCTAACACTCATCTACGGCTGTGCATGTCTACGGTGCCAAATAAGATGGCGATTGACACTAGAAGCATATAACCTCTATTCCGTATGGTCATATCTCCAAATATGCAGGCCCCGTGGGGACCCCGGCTAGTTTATACTGGGTTTACAAGCGGGTCGTTAGCCTGGCCCGGTTTCCGGATGATACGGGGCTGATTTCGAGAACTACTTGCACGTCTTACTGGCAAAACTGCAAACTTTGAACTAGAACTATTTAAAATCAATGACTCCCAGGACTCGTAGGATCCCATACTGTCTCCAAATCCGTGGACACATATGAGGGCTGGGAAGCACCAAGAGCAAAGGCGAGGTGCAAGTTATCCGCATGCATGTCATCCTGGACACCTGGTGAGAGATGACCCTATGCCTAAGATGTAGGGTTCAAGGGTCAACGAAACGCTCTACCGGGTTTCTGGACTTCCATGTTTAGGCCCTCAACTCCCTCGGCCAAGCCCTAATATCCCAAACACCACTTGGCAAGAAGAAGCCAGTCTTTATGCTTCCCAGCATGTGCAGTTTGAGGACTGTTTAAGGCAGAGCTCCAGAGGAAATTTGATTTCAATGTTCTTTAACGAAGGGGTGCGGTGCTTGGTCGGGCTTCCAAAGCCGGATGAACCAGAGTTGTTGAGACTGAGGGTCCCTGGATTTACGTTTAAAGGTCAAAGGCTTATGCTCTGCAAACTTATCGTGAACAATGCTGGCAAAATCGGATGATAAGGTCCCTCACTGGCTCCGCCAAACTGCACAGTAGGCAGCCACCCTCAAACAAGCCCTTTGTGTTCAAAGTCTGTTTCACAAGCTTCGCCAGCTTCACTGCCGAGTCAACCCTTCTGCTTAGCTGCAGGCAGATGCAAGTGATGAAAGCACACCCGTAAACTTCGGCCGAAGGGTAGGGTAGGCTTTCACGGCCTGCATGGCTGTAGAAATGGGATCTTTGCGCCCTAGTTACTTGGCACTGCAAACGTAGGGGCACCTGCTTTCCACAGATCCCGCAGCAGCAGCAAGGCTCGAGACCACTCGCCACAGGTTTCACACGCTTGGATAGCCTGAAAGAACTGCTCAAAACTGGCATCTAGGGCTGTGGTGCGGTTGCCATGCAGGGTTTAGTTACTGCCTATGTTTATAGTTATGTCAAGGATTGGAGAGGTAGAGTGTTTTGGCAATAGGGGGCGAGGAATTTCCTTGAAATAGAATGAGGGACGCGCAAGTGTTCAGACCACTGTGAGTTCTTGAACAAGCTCTTCGTAAAACCTCTTGTCAAACCCTGACCCTGGACATTGAATCCTTGGATGCTGAATGATTCCAAACCCATCTATGAAAGCGCACAAGCCGTGGACCCTGAGACCCTGAAACCTCAACCGTTAAATGTTACAATCTTTAAGCCCCAAGCCTGGCACCTCTAAACCCAAAGACTTTCAACCCTAAAAGCAGACACTTGAACCGTAAGCCCTCAATTTTTTTAGAACAGTCAACCCCAGGCCCGTCACCCAAACCCGTGCACCCTTCGATCTCCAAGGCTCCGGCTGTGTAGTATGAAATCCTGTCTCGCTGCACGCTCGACCTCATACGGGCTTCGGGCTTGATATTCTTGATACTGGTCTGGAGAGTGTGCGGCCGGGGCAAAGATGTGTCAGGTTTGCAGTTTCAAGCCTTCAAGGTTCTATAGATCTAAATACTTGGGTTTAGACTTTACTGTAAAATTTATGGGCATCGATCTGCGTGTAACTAGAATCAATGTCGAGGGCTCCACAGGAGTTCTTATGGGAGGGCGTATGTTTCAGAGTTGGCAGAGACTGCAAGGCTCCTGAATGCCTACCTCCACAACCTGTAGTCTGAGCCCCGAAAGCTTACCTTGGTGTTTGCCCACTGAAGTGCGGCCTGACATGCATTCCATGAATCTTGCGGGTTTCGGCACTTGCTAAGCTCCGGATCCCATTCCATGCGACCGAAATTGAGGACAACCCCACCCGATAGAACTGAGGATTGTTTGCGTAGAGCCTATAAGCCCCTTGGCAGACTACGCAACATTACTGAGTAGCAGCCCTTGCGAAGAAAATGGAAACTCACAATCCGAAGGGCCCACTCATCACAACCATTATACTGGAGGTTCTTACTAGCAATTCTGTCCTCGCATTCTATAAGGCCATGTTTGCAGTCTTCAACCCAGCCAAGACATTTTGGAACAACCCAGCAACCTCGCCCAAAATCCACATAGATACCAAGATAAACATCCCTCCCACTGTCCGATGAAACTAGTTCACCAAAGTGAACCCTCCGTTCGCCACGCGCTCTCTGTTAGTGCAGTACCACTTTCTAGTATTAGCAGCTTTTGAAACATGCTCAGGTCCAGGTGGCGTGCCGATCTGATCTGCCGATTTTCGCAACGACTGCATGCCGTCAGTTTGCGCGTTTTCGCAAAAAAATCCAAAAATGCCTCGGCCGAGTCTCCTCAAGTTGTCACAGACTGTCGCCAAAAAATGTAGGCTTTGGCAAAAGTTTGCAGATGTTCGTAACACAATGGAGATTTTCGCAAGAATTTGTAGATTTGTGCAAAAATTTATGGATCTCTGCAAAAATAAAGAGAGTGTCGCAAAAATCTAAGTTTCGAAAAACTGCAGATTTTCGCTAAGAACCGGTAAATCATCGATAAATTATTAAATTGTCGCAACAATTGGTGGATTTTGCGAACATCGGCAGATGTTCGCAGGAATCTTTCTTTTCGCGGTTAGTTTCCCACATGCTACCTGCCGCCCAATATTTGAATTTGTGGCCTCACGGCCCACGATCCAATTCAACAATCCAAAAAACATCGAATTGTTGCCCAAGCCGAATGTCGCTCCTCGTTTCGCTGCCACATGAAACATATTGAAACATTGAGCCCGTATTGCCAAAAACCTACCACGTGCAAGCCCGAGTCGGGCCAACTCCCCCCAAAAAAACTATATTGCAGGGACGCCTGATGAATGGAGCATAACTACTACTGGGGGGGCCGGGCGGACTTCGTATGTATACTTATAACTCATGTACTGCAAAGCATACAGTCACCCCAATTTTTCCACCATTAGCACCATTAACGTACTTACTTCCAAGTCCCCCTGACCCTACCGACCAAAGCATACAGGAAACGCTGTTTCTGTTTCTTCCACTTCCCATACTCACGCACAGCTTTTCGGCAGTGCAAACATATGCGAACAGGTACCGCGCGTAGAGATGAGACTTCATTCAGCACTGCCATGAGTGGCTGCCAGTTCGCAAGGCACGACCAATTCATGTTTCTTTCTGCCTGTCCATTATTATGTAGGCTGAAGGGCAAAGGTTTGAATTTTACCCCACGCCTTCGTGCTGCGTAATGCAGAAGGAGAAGAGTGAACTGGCTGTGTGTTGCACTGGCACTTACATCTGCAACTGGCACCCCATCTACATATGATGCACGGGTGGGATAGAAAGACTCTGTCAACAACTTTGCCTCCAGCGTTTTCATGCTGCTGGGGTTAGGGGTTGATGGTTTGGGACCAAAATAGTTTTTTTAAGCGCGGGCCTCAAGCCAAGTGATGGGCACACGCAGGAGCGCATCTAAGATTGCGTAATCCGGCTCAGGACGGGCTGCAGCCAAACGCCAAATAGATGATTAAATCCCAAGCTGCAGTCTCCAGGTCAGAACTTTCCATCCATTCGCAACAATACTGCTTGAACAGCGCGAGTTGGACTGGGTCTTTTCCCTGCCCAGGAAAAATCTGCAAAGGCAACTGTCAGAATGCACTTGCACAACCGTTCAGGCAATCTTGAGCCAGCATTCCGGCGTGTCATCCTTTGCTCGGGGCCATGCTTCAATGGCTCCCGGCACTCTTTTCAATTTGTGCTGAACGGTGCGCAGCCACAACCCCAGTGCGGGTCGGAGTCAGGATTGCAAAAAACTCGCAACGCTGCCTTGGTGGCTATTCTAAATTCGTCTTGACGAAAACTCATCAACCACCGCGCCTTTCGCGGAGCTTTCGCAGTTTTGCGCACACGCGCACTAAAACTTTGAGTTTTGATAATAGGGTTCTGTTTCAGAAGCAACCCAAGACAAAAGCCATGAATCAAGACCTCTTGCCAACCTTTCGCCGCGCTCGCGCCAGGAAAACAACCCGGGAACCTGTTGGAACCCTGTGCTGCGAACTAACTATACAACAAACAAAGCAGAGGGTTGTAGAACAACCCTTATTTGTAGCAACCCTGGGATTAACATACCTGCATGCGCCCTTGGAGTTCCAGAGCCAAACTAGATACAGGAAGCGTCCAGGACGTTTGCCC
>CAJNIZ010007570.1:0-15937 GCA_905231905.1 Symbiodinium pilosum
GAGAGAGGAAGTTCGAGTTCAGTTCAGTTCGAGTTCAGTTCGAGTTCAGTTCGAGTTCGGGTTCAGTTCTAAGTTATTTTTTTTGGTGGGGGGGGGAGTTCGAGTTCAGTTCGAGTTCTGTTGGAGTACATTATGTCACCACGAACCCTGGATGGACAAAGTGCAGAACCCCTGCAAACTCCCGTACGATACAAGTCGCAAACCAGAAGACCCTCACAAGGAAGCTTGTCACACACCTTCTGCACCTGCACAAGCCCATCATCTCGTCTGGAAAGCGTGTTCCAGCCTCTAACGATGAGCCCAAGCCTCCTGTGCCGACTGATCAGAAGAACCTGCTTGCGTAGACCCATTCTGCTCAAGGAACTGGATGCACTTAAGGAGGTCAGTCTACTGTCCAACATGCTCGAGTCTGCTTGCTTGTTGCTCTATGGATCCGGTGAGCCTGCCCATGTCGGTGTTGACTCCCTCGAACTCCCTACACATCTCCAGCTGCACCTGGCCAAGAGATCTGGCGAGTTCCAAATTTTGCGAATCGCGTAACTCAGGCGTCTGGCTGTCGAGCAAGGACTGAAGTATCGCCAGCGTTGCTTGCCCAGCAGCCTCATCTTCTGGTGGACCCCGTTTGTCGTCCCATTGGATTTGCGAGCTTCGGGCATTCCGTCATCTGGCATCTCAACCGGAGTAGCCGGCAAGAATGGTAGTGTCTCAGCGTCAGAGCAGTCATGAGCAAGCGGCTCATCGTGTAATTCGCGGGAGACCTTCAGGGAGAGGAGCTCGCGCCGACCGCCTCTTTCTTCTGCGGAATCGACTCCCCGAGAGAGATCAGCACGCCCGCCCAGCCGCCAGCGTCAGCAGCAATGGCCCGAGAGGAATGGAAGATTCTGTTTAAGGTTTACGGTCTAGGGTTTTGGGTTAAGGGAGCCCCTACCCCAATAAGTGTTCAGTTCAAGCGCGGCTTTTCGAGTCTGAAAATTTCGGGCTTACCAAGACCCAGTATCATCCTTAGGCAGTGCCCCCCATATCATCTCATGCAGTTGCCACTCTATTTTCTATTTGAGCGTCTATTCATGTAACTGATCTCAGTCTCCATATACGCACACATGTTCATCTGTATAATGTACTTTCTGTATACTCATTTGAAAGGGAACCGGAACCATTTTGTGGACCCAGAACCAACCGAGTGCAGCCTAGCAGCGCAGTAGAGTCGCACTGCGCTGGGAGTTGCACCCAAGAGCTTCACCTTCAGAGGTTGGGATTCACCAGGGATGAGGGTCGAGGAATTACGGTTTAGGGGCTGAACCACGGGTAGTATATTCTTATACCAGAATTACTACCCTATGCAGGACTATAGTAGCACCAAGTAAAACACTACTCACCTTGCCCAGGTACTTGAGGGGTCAGGGGACCGTTTTAGGCGTTGGGTTCAGGGTTTCCGGCAACGTGGGAGGTATACGTTGCACGTGCTGGCGTCTACCAAGGGTTTTTGGGGATGTGGGAGGCATTCTGGGTTATGTTCTTGGATGGTTAGGGGGCCTTAGTAAGCGTGTGTATATATATGTGTATGATATATGTACATAACATAAGTAACCCCTACAAGAATCAAAATAGTCACAGTCATCCCTGTGATTCACCCCCTTAATCCCCCGTACTAAGCCGCCCCCACCTTTCAAGGCATTGGCCAAGTATTGAACCAGCCAAGTAGGGTCTGGGGTTAACCTCGGCAGCACATCTCCCTAAACGGAAACCCCCCTTTGTTGAAAACCGCCCAGTGCCTTGTGTGAGAGCAATGTGCGACTGCTGGACAGGAAGACTGCGCGAGCAACCGAGGCGCCTAAAGGGGCAAGATTTACCTACACCCTCCAATGTTGTACCTTTTTGCTAGTCCTAAAAAGAGTCCTAACTAAAAAACCATACCAAATCCAAAAAAGGAACTACATTGGAGGGTCTAGGTAGGCTGTAGGGACAGGTGGTGAGATGACTTGTTTAAGGTCGTTCGCGCAGCTTTTTTCCTTTGCTTATATAAGGGTACAAAAGTTTGAAAGCGCTTTGGGGCTTCTGACGGTTTAAGGTTGAGAAGCTTTGGGGTTCTGAGAACCTCTGTTTGAAGGTTTACTGGGCTTAGCTGTAGGCCTTATAGGGCTTGTGTGGTCTAGCGTTTTGGGTTTAGCTTTGGTTGGAATGTAAAGGGTCTAGGATTGAGGGTTGACACATGGAACGCTACCCTCAAGTTCAATTTGGCACTGAAGAAAACACAACAACCAACACGTTCACTTCGAAGGGTGTTTAGAGTTGCAGGTTTAGTGGAGGTTGAGGTTAAGGGGCTCGGGACCAAGTTAGGAAGGAACCGACGTTGCGTGGCTGAACCTTAGCCCATACTAAGAGTAACCCTAGACCTTGAAAAGGTAAAGATACACCAACAGCAGGGTCACAGGAAAGATGGTGCATAGAATACTAGAGTTACACCGATTGTTGGGTTTTGTCGATCGGGGCCCTGAAGGCACCGGCAGATTATTCTAAAAAAGAACCACCACTCACAACTTTAACGGCGATGATGCTCCTGCACTCTGAGTTTCCATCCGCAAGGCATAAACCCTAATCCTGAAGCAAGACCCTCGTACCAAATCTTCATCACCCAACCTCACATCCTAAGCTGTAAGTTAAGCCACATAGTTCGCTAAACCAAACTCCAAAGCCCTGTAGCAGCCTTTACAATCCAATCCTTGGTCCGCAACTCATGGAGCAGATGCAAAAGAGGCCCAGCCACCCTCTCGGCCAACGCCATGAAAAGCGAACACAGCCAGTTGGCCAAAATGGCTGTTGACCTCTGGTCAGGAGCTATGTAGGTATACTCTGAAAACAGAGCATTGTCCATAACAGTACTTACAAGAGATCATATTTGGATATGGACCGGTTTTTACTTGGATCGTTGCTACCTAGGCCAAGGCAGGGAATTCAGCGCATAGGAACAGGGCAGTTGCCCAAGAGGGTCACCGCGGGGTGGGGGCCTAGGGCGTCGGCACACGCACGGGCCTCTTAAGCAACAGCACAGAAGGCTACAGATTGCTTTGGACACATGTTTTGCAGCTCAGGGTGGGTTTGGCGCGACCCTTGCGACCATATTGCGTATGCTAAGCAGCCCCAGCTTAACCAAGTGCTGAGTTTGGGAACGCACTTGGTACTTTCCCTAAACAGGGGGGCCATAATATAATCCCCCAAAAATACGATAATGCTTAGTGTGGGGAACCCAGAAATTACACCCCTAATTTGGGGAAACTCCTACATATTCTTGCCAACCCACGTACTTACCCCTGGTTAGCGAGGAATGACGGAATCGATCCGTGTAGCAGTCTCTACTCAAAGAAACTTCTGTATAATCCCCCAAGAATAATACGTAGTCACCTAGACCCTCCAATGTAGCACCTTTTTGGTAGTCATACTAAGAGTGCTAACCAAAAACCCATACCAAACCCAAAAAAGAACTACATTGGAGGGTCTAGTCATACTCTCTTTTCCATTGCTTCATTCCCTACTTACCAGAATAAAGTTCAGAACTCAGCCATTAGATAATTGGGGGTTTCCCAAAATTAGGGCTACCATTTTTAGGGGGTCCCCATATTAAGGGTTTCCAAAATTAGGGTACCATTTTTAGGGGTCCCCATAATAAGGACTATAGTAGATTGGGGTCTATATTGGGGTCCCCTTATTTAGGGAAACTACCAATTCTATGTAATGGCCTGCAGCTCACTTTGTAGTGTAGGGTTCACGGACACAACTTGGGCTTCGGCTGGTTCGTCCCCTATAACGCTGCATTTATGATTCGCGTCCTGAACCCGGAATCTTTTTTAAGGTTTAACCCTGAACCCTGCCCAAAACCCGAAATTCCTGAACCCCCCCCCCCGCCCAAAACCACGAATCGCTACGGTAAAGGAGGCAGGGAGTGGGTCCTGGGTTAGTGCGGAGGCCTGCGGCTGCGGGCTTACCGTCAGAGAGTTTACGGGCTTAGGGTTTAGGCTTCGGGGCTTAGGGGCGCAGGGTCTAGGGGTATAGGGTTTAGGTTTTGGGGGTTCAGGCTTATGCATCCAGATCAGGTTTGGCACGTTGCCCGCCCTGAACCCTCGAGACCAAGAAAAAGGTGCTGACTCTAAACATTTCGAGCCCTTAGCCCAATGCTCATGCAGCATAGATGCAAAAGCCACAATCTGCTGAATCGTGTCCCACAGCTGGTAGTCCCAGTACTCCTGGACGAGATACTCAGGTAGGGTTTAGGGCTTTGTGGTTGACAGAAGCACATGTTGAGCGAGCTCATTTTCCAGATGTTGTGTCCTGCGTTATCTGCGGCCCTTGCTACCAGGAGGCCCCCAAGGACGGAACTCAATATGCAGACAGCTTACAAGACCCGGGCTCCAAACAGCCCAACGTAAATCGCTTGCCGACACTAAATTCTATCATTTAGGTGGACCCCCCACCCAGTAATAGTGACTGAAGGGGATAATAGGGATTATATTAGGGTCCTCTTATATTCTATTATACCACTATGACAGGGTGGGGGGTCCTCCTAATCTATCATTACTACTACTTGTAGACTCAGAGCCCCACCCTACCAGTTCCCCACAAACACCCTGTGAAGACTGCCTACATCTCTCCTCCAGATTCTGGCCTTATGGTAATTTCCTTGAATAGGGGCAGCTCAGACCAGACACCAATACTATAATCCTTCTTATACGGGCCTCTGGCTGTCAAAAAACCCCTATCACAGTACACCGTCCGATAAAGGATAGGGCCAATGTTGGGTGATCAAACATTAAAGCACTTGCCTTGGCCACGGAGTGCGGGTAACCTGACGGATATGGAACATCTACATGAACTCCAACCCTAAAAGTCCAAGCATCCTTTCACTTACTGGTGGCTAGTAGGGAATAAGGGAATCCACTCCTTATGTAACCCCCAAATAATATATTCCCTCTTTCCCCACTACCCACCCATAAATTCAGGGTTGCGGGTGTGATGCCTGGGGACTTTGTAGGCCATTTTGTGATGGTTACGAGATTGCATGACTGTGGCTGTGGCCAACAATGTTAGCGATTCAGACGTATCTCAGCTAAGTAGCGTTTTTTGGTGGTTAAACCCAGTAAGATAGTATTCCTTATTCAAAATACTATACCCAAAAGGAGGATAGAATCTTACTCTATATTGGGTACCCTAGTATCCCCAAATAAAATACTACTCAGCTTAGCTGGACTTCGAGGGGTGGGAGGGACCATTGAGGGCCTTGCACTCTTTCTGCCTGCTGATGCCAGAGGGCCCAAGTACCCAATAATTAGGTACTTGGGTTTTGGGTAATAGGAATTATGGTACAGGTTTTGGGTAAGTATATGATTATTAGGTACTTGGACCCTTAGGGGATGCTTGCGAACATCTGGTGATAGGCTCTTGGCTTGTGGATGTCAAGTGCGCACCAAGACAAGAAGTTTGGTGAATCAGGCGTGCCTTGAGAATTCATTTGCATAAGTCCCGTCCATGAATTCTCGCCTTCGCCTAGGGCTCGTGATTGAAATATATAGACCTATGGCTAAAGCCATGGCCGCCTTCTCGGTCGTACAAATATGTCATGGCGGCGAAAAAGTCCATCAGTAGTCTAAAATCCCAGTCATCTGTATGACATATATATATATATTGATATATATATATATATATCTATCTCTCTCTCTCTCTCTCTCTCTGTTTCTCTGTCTGTCTCTGTTTCTCCCTCGTGGATAACGCTTCCTTAGACCCCCATGTCAACACACAAATTACTCTCATCCCACTCCTACCATACAGGTTACCGGGCTTCTAGAGTCTTCTAGAGACCCTGAACCCTAAACTCCAAGAACCCACCAATCCAAACTGCATGTGCCTTGTCTTCAGAAAATGGGCCTATGGGGTCCTGTTGAAAACTCAAAAGGCATCCCACATTGCATTAAATCGCTTGGAGGTAGCGTGCTGTATCCTCCTGAGTCGATAAAGGGCCGGGTAGCTTGAAGCGGTGAACGTGCAAAATGCAGAGCTTGCTGGTTGCTAGCAGGGAATGAAGGAACGAAAAAGAAAATGGAACCTTGTTCGGGATTATGTATGGGAATACTGTGGGGATCCAATCACTTAATTGCCTGCTAGAAAGGGCGAGATAAGGGGAACAATGCTGGAAGGGAAGAAGGGTCCAATGGTTGGAAGAGTAAGGCGGCAAAAGTTGTGAAGAAAAGTCTTGCATGGGGAATTTCAAGAAGAGAAGCCATCTTTCATTGAAATCCAACATTACGTTTCCTCACCCGGCTTCTTGTAACTCCGCAGGCAAAACCAAGCCAAGTTATGTAGAAGTCTTAGTCCCTTAAGTTTCATGCCCTTATAACCCTGTTGTAGCTACACCACGAACATTTTCAGGTCCCTACATTAGTGAGAGGATTGTAGGCACGCCAAACCCCTTAATAAGGACCAAATACCTATCACACAACTCTGACCTGGTCCTATGTTTAGGGGCTGGAGTAACTAGAATCCTCTCATTGTACATGACCCACCAGGCAATCCAGAGGAAACTCAAGACTGGACTGGCTCATGGTGTAGGTTTGGGTTAAGGGTTTAAGGTTTAGGGTTTAAGCCCTCAGCCCTAAACCCTAAGCTTAAGGTTTAAGGTGTAGAGGTCAGGGTTTAGGATTCAGGGGGTGTAGGGTGGGCATACCACCTTCAGCCTTCAGCCCTTAGATCATCAAAGAAGTCTACAAAACCCTGTGTATGGTGCCTTTTTGGGTCCCTATTATAATACGGGGCCTAATTTAGGGGACCCAAAAAGGGACCATAATTTTGACAATCCCCCTCTTGAGGTGTCACAGCTTGACATCCGAGGCGCGCTTAGGACAAAAGATGGCTTTGAAGAGCCGCCATCCACAACCTGGCTGGTTTAGTCTAAGGCCCAGAGATTCCAAGTACCCAATAATTAGGTACTTGGGATTTAGGTAATAGTAATTATAGTACAGGTTTTGGGTAAGTATATGATTATTAGGTACTTGGACCCTTAGGTAGGTTAAAACACCGGGTCAGGGTTTAGGTCTCAGGGTTTAGGGTTAGGGTTTCGGGCTAAGGGTTGATCTGAAGTTGAAACTTGTTAAACCCATGGCCCTTAGTATTCCCTTAACCTCGGATCCTGTGCCTTAAAGGGTCCCTTAAATCTCCCTAAAGGGCTAAGGGCCCATATTGGGGGTCCATACTTCTAACCTTGGATTTTGGCGTTTCAGGTTCAAAGGTTTTGGGGTAGAGACGTGGCTTCTGGGGGCTCAAGGGTTTCGCTGCGATACTTTGTTTACGGATACAGGTTTTAAGGGTCTAAGGTTTAGTGCCTCGGACAACATAATTTTGCCGATAGGAGGTTTGGGATGGTGTAAGGGTCTAAAGTTTAGAGCCTGCGGCAACACTCTGAGTTCACTCTGCACTACACGTTGCATTTCGTGAACGCAAAAAAAGATTGAAGCCAATTATGGACAGATTACGGATCGCACCCTCTGGCTAGGGAGCAGCTATTGTAACAGCTAGACTAGGAGAACAGCGATTTCAAAGGATGCTCAAAACTCTTTCTTCAAAACATGCGCGCAAAACAATCGCATGGGCCATATACATTGCTTTGGTACGTACGCTCTACATTCCAGGAAGCGTTATTAGACCCTATAATTACCTCGTTCGGACCCTTACAGGGGCAGGTCTAGCGGCTTCTAAGGTGAAACTCCGCATCCTCCTTTTAGAGATCTTCAGCCACGGAATCACATCTCGAGTCTCGAGGGGGGACTGTTAGGGCTCAATCCGAGGGCATGTACAAAGAAAACCGAAGCATAGTGCAACATGTTACCGCAACTGCAAGAGGTGGCAGCCGTAGCAACTTATCACATCTAGTGTCCAACTTGCAAAGCCGAAGGCCCAAGTTTAGGGTTTAGGGTTTAAGGTTGGAGCAGCTTCTGACTAAATCGCATTTGGGTGGCCTGTTTTGTGCGGGTGCATTTTGCCGAAAGCCTTATCCATTAGGTCTCTCCTCACCACAAATTGCCAACCAATCTGTAGCTGTAATGATCATCTACCGGTAATATAACTTCCCCTAAGGGTCCAAGGACCCAAATAATGGGACTTCAGGGCCCAAATACCATTAATAGTATAGTCTTTGGGCTCTAAAACCCTATTACTTGGGTCCTTGAACTCTTAGGGTTCTATGTATGTTAAGACCTCCTTCCAGCTCATATCCTACACCCTGAAACATGTATACAATATCTCCCCAGCCAACACCAGGGTAAAGCGCCGCAGATGATACAGGCCAGGCTTGACGGCTTTTGACGGGTAGGAGTGCATCATGAAGCAAAATGTGAGACAAATTAGGCGAACGTGACCTTTTGATGGAGGTAGCATACCTTATGCCCTAAGCCCTAAAGCGTCCTATATCCTAAACCCTATGCCGCCCTACAACCTGAACCCTCAACCCTAAATCCTCAACATTGAACCCGAAACCTTAATAAGTAAGCCAGCACTGTAGACTTAAACAGCGAAGCAGCCTCCCTCTTCCTCATCCTTAGCCGGCTTTCCTGATGCACCGCGCAGTAAGACTACAAGTTGAAAGGGTGGGGGTTTGGGGTGTAGGGTATAGGGATTTAGGGTTTAGGGGTTTGGATTTGGGTGCAGGACTTTAGGGTTTAGGGGTTTCGGGCTTGGATTTGGATGTAGGATTTCGGGGTTTAGGGTTCAAGGTTTAGGGTATGGGGAGTTGGGGTTGAGGGCTTAAGGTACAGGGGTTTGGGGTTTAGGGTTTACGGAGGCTGGGGCTTAGGATTTTACAGGGGTTGCTTAAAGGCTACGGCATAGGTATATGTGTATATACCTGTATATATATATATATATATGTTTCAGGGTTTTTAGGAAGTTACTTCGAGCGGTCTATATATGTATACTCATATACATACACATTTACATATAGGGTCTATAGTGCTTGTTGGGTTATCTAGAGATGCATGCGTATAGATAAATAGGCAGGTAAGCTTAGGATCTAGGGTATAGGGCTTTAGGTCCTAAGGAAGTGGTAATGCTTGAGGTGCAGTGTCAGGGCGCATGGTAAGATAACGTAATTGGGGCTTCAGGAACAGTCTAGAAGGTTTAGGTTGGGCATTCATGGGTGCTAGGTGCGATCTTTCAAGCAAGCAGGGTAAGCCAGGTTCGCTCATCGAAGCGCTAAGCCCTGAATGCACTTTAAAAGGCTGGTGTGTATGGTGGGAACTTCTGCGAACCCTAAAGGCTCTGCGTGGCCTCTCTTTCAAGTCTTTAGCCTTAAGGCTTGAAAGTTTAGTGTTCAGGCGTTCCGAAGACACGCCCAGAGTAAGCCGAAAGCACACATCATGAACACGTGACATGGAAGCGGACTCTTCTGCACAGCATAACCAGTAATTCAGGAACATCAGAGGCTCCCATTCCAGTATATGGAACGGTATCTAGAACACAGGAACCAGAAAGGAAGCAACCGAGGCGCCGTGCATTCCACAGCAGCATGGGTTGCACCTGAGGCTGCTTTCATCAAGTGGCACCAGTTGGGAAGTTGGGCTGTCCTTTAGAAGGTGAAAGATACCACGAGGTGGGCTATATTATGAGGGGCTTCCTCGTCCACATCACAGGTCTCCCCGCATGTATGGAAAGTAAGCATTTTCAAGGCAATCCCACGTTGTGCGGCTGGCAAAAATGTGCTGAGGACTTGTTACCACGCCCGACAATCTCTGAAGATACATTTAATATATAACCTTAATGTAACCCTAATGTAACCCTAATATAACCCTAGTATAACCCTAATATGACCCTAATATGACCTTAATATAACCCTAATATAACCCTAATATAACCCCAATATAACCCCAATACATCCTAACATGACCCCAATATAACCCTAATGTAACCCTAATATAACCCCAATATAACCCTAATATAAGCCCAATACAACCCCAATATAACCCCAATACGCACTGTTCTGAGGCGCCAAGGTTGATGCCTCAATTTTTCTTCCACGAGTAAATGACTCGTAGCGAACCCAGAAGCAAGATATGGAACTTTCTTCAAGGTTTGGGGTTTAGGGTTTAGGGTACCCTTGTGACTCCATGAAAACCCATGTAGGGTTTGGAGCCTCTTTTGAGAAACTCTCATATCTGAAATCGGCTAATACACCCATGCTGCTGTCCTACGAAACTCTCGGCAGCAACCCTTTCCAGTTCTGCAGGTTGCACTGGTCAAAGTCAAGTGTGCTTGAAACCCTTGAAAAAGTGAAGCACAACATTTGAGTAGTTCCCAAAGTTAGTGTCTCATACTGGTACCCCTCAATATTAGGTGCCGTAATATAATCCATAACCAAAAGGACCCATGATTCTAGAGAGCAACCCATGTTAGAAGTCTGCTCATCGTTTCTAGGTTCATGGGTTGCAGGATGATCCAGGCTCGTACCTCTTCACAATCTGGCCTCTATCGAAAGCATGGGGAAACAGGCACTCATCCCGCATGATTGTTTACCCAAGGGCTCCTATGTGGTTCCTGCAGGAGCTACATTGGAGGTTCTGGGTAGAACGAGTGGCCCCAACCTGACACTCCCTCACGCACTGCGCCCTATGCAAAGCCCTCGAGCTGCGGACAGGGCTCTTCCTACATGTCCACCCAAGCCGTATCAGGGGACTGAGCGGGCTTGAGGGGGCTTCTCATTGGGGTATATCACACACACGGTCATTTATGAGGCTTCATTTTCCTAAGTCCGAAATCGCGCAGCCTAAGCCCTACATCCCTAAACCCTAAACAATATAAATCCTAAACCCTAAACCTTCAAAGCATGACTTGAGCGACCAGCTCTTTGCCAGCAAAGAGGGAGATCCGAGCCACGGCTTGAGTGTAAAGCAGCAGCGCAGAGTTTTGAGGTTTACGGTTTAAGGTTGGGGTTTGGGGCATTAAGGTCTAGGGCCAAGAAGAAGTCAGGGTTTAGGGGTTTAGGGCTTAGGTTTTAGGGTTTAGGTTTTGGGGGTTTGGGGTTCTAGGTGTCGGTTTTAGAGTTGGGCGTCCAAAATTGTGGGTTTGGGGTGCAGAGTTCAGGGATTATAAGGGCAAAAAGAGGACATACGTTTACTGAATAACGGGGACAACAGATTCCCGGTTATTTTGTTTCAATCATCGCGGGGCATCTAAACCAAGGAGGTACCCTTGTGCTGTATGGGCATTGGTGGGATTCACGGTTTCAGGGCTAAGGGTATGCTATAATGGTCCTCACTTGAGGTTTTTAGGGATTAGTCTGAGGTTTTCTTCTTGCTGAAGCGGGGTTAATGTGTTTCTTTGCAATCCTCGTCTTATCGAGTTTCTGGCCTGTCATCTGTTTGTTCTTCTTGTTTTGCGGGCTCATGGCTAAATTTTGCAGAGGCCTGGCTAAAACACTGGCTTAGAGTTTAGGGCCAAATCCAGCTAACTGACAGCCTTAAAGCCCACCATCCTCCTCAAACTCTTCGTCCCTAACACTCTACGCCGTCGACCCCCAACACCTGCATCCTGGGGACCTTCTCATCACGTATAGGGTTTAGGGTTTAGGGTTTAGGGTTTAGGGTGTTTCAGGTGATTAGGCTTGGGGTTTTGGGAGATTCAGGCTGTGTTTCGGGTGATTAGGTTTTTTCGTGTAAAAAGGATATGGCAGTACCAAACCTCTAGCGGAGCATTCAGGCTCCGTTTCAGCTTGACAGCATCAGGGTAACCGCTTTTGTATCACCAATCTCTGCCCTTAAGCTTCATCTAACCAAGGTCTGAGTTGCAACCCAGACTCGTAAACCCTAAAGACTAAACCCTAAACCCCAAACCCTAAACCCTAAAGACTAAGCTTAAGGCCCTAAACCGTCAAAGATCTGAAATGCCATTTTTCAAAGCCAGCAGAGGCCGCGATCTAGGGCATACCTGGACCCCCCAATGTAATTCCTTTTTGGGTTTGGTATGGTTTTATGGTTAGGACTCGTATTAGGACTACCAAAAAGGTACTACATTGTAGGGGCTGTCATGTAGTTCAGAGCTGGTCGTTCGAATTGGGGTCCGCATATGTATATACATATATATATATCCCTAAGGGTCCAAGGACCCAAATAATAGGGATTTAGGGCCAAATACCATGAGTATGATAGCATCTCGGCCCTTAGGGTATATATGTATTGATCTACATCTACTTATTTACTCACTTCAAGATGGAATCATAGGATGCTCATTATGAAGGTTTCAAAGTTGGCCCTGCCACTTATCAACAATCGCCGTTCTGCATCCATGGCTAAAAGAACCTACTTTTAATTTCACCGAACTGCAATTCCTAGAGGCAAGGAAGCATATTCATTGACTCTTCCTAGAATGGGCGCCTATAATTCCTATCAGTTTTCTATCATGAACCCAGGTGGAGATGCGCGCACTCGAGTGGTCGACCCTAAATCCCGAAAAAATCCTCCCTAAACTCTAGTCCTCTCAGCAGATCAGACATCTGAACACGGTAGCCTTCCTCAGCCTCGTTTTTGTTAGGTCCGATTTGGCCCCAAGGCCAGCAAGATTCGCTCAAAGGTGAAAGGGGGATTGCAAGTCCGCCTACTTTCCCTGCCCATCAAACATGATCCGCCCGCCAACATGTTTCTAATCCCTGTCACCTAACAAAAGCCGGACCCTAAATTTTGGGAAACTCCCATAATAGCCCAACTACAAATATATATATATATTAGCTTCCACTTCATTTTCCATGTCCTTCTCACTAAGCATGGGAGGGGGATTAGGACCCCAGCCTCAAACCCTAAACCCTAAAACCAACCCTAAACTCTAAAACCAACCCTAAACCCTAATGGAAGGGGGATTAGGACCCCAGCCTCTCAAGGCCTTGCTGAAGCTGCGCATCCAAAAGCTCAGCGCGCTCCAGCTCCAAGGCATACCTTGGACAAAGGGTTTAGGGTTTGTAGTCTCACTTTAAGTAGATAGAATATGGGGTTTAGGGTTAAGGGTATACAGTCCCACTTGGGTAGATAGAATATAGGGTTTAGGGTTCAGGGTCGGGGTTATATAAGGATAACGGACAAGAAGATGGAAACTACCATTTAGGGTTTAGGGTTTATAGTCACCCTGAAGTAGATAGAATATGGCTTTGGGTGCATTATCACAAGATCCCCATATTCTATCTACTTAAGGGGACAACAGGGACTTTGGAGTATATAGTGTTCAGGAATTAGGGTCTGGAATGGTCTAGGATTGGGAATAATTAAAGTGTAGGGTTTCTCAAAATGAGGGAGATACAGGGGCTGTTCAAGGGGGTTTCCCAACATGAGGGGTACCTGTTTGGTTGTCCCTAGAATAAGGGCTATAGTCATTTGTGGGTCTATCTTGGGGTCCCCCTATTTTGGGAAACTACGATACAAAAGGCTTGAGGCCGCAGGGCTTTGGTTGCACTGCGCGAAATGGGGGGTACACATAGGACCTGAAAGATATCACTAAAACCATTGCGTAAGACTGTTCAAAGAAAGCTCCCTACGCGCTCTAGTGTGTACGTGGGCTTCTCATAGGTAACGCTGCAGGGCGGTGACTTCACTGCTGTTGCTAAGCCACTTTGGGAACCTTGTTGAGGAAAAAAGGAGAATCTCAGCGGGCCACGTATGGGTGGGCCCGAGAAAGGGTAGTCTCAGGTCTTCATGCCAGCCCAACTTCTAATTCTCATATAAGGACTTCCCGGTTATACCAGGTACTTATAGTGACAGCCTTTGACCCAAACATGATGGGGATATCTTGTGATCCTAAACTATCCACCCAAGCATCTGACGCTTCCAAATAAGGACGAAATCAACCCCAAACAGCACTAAACCGGTACTTCCTTAAACCCAAAACCCAGAACTCCTTAAACCCTAAAATCCAAACCTATACATTCCTACAAAGCCAGACACTTCCCGTGTAATCCTGATGTAACCCCTATAGAATTCCAAGTATAACTCTTGCTTTTGAAAAGGAAGGGCTGGCTTTCAACCTTCTTAAATAGGGTTTAGGGTTTAGGGAGGTTCCGGCTTACAATTTAGGATAATAGATGTTCAACACATAAACCCTAAACCCCTAAACCCCTAAACCCTAGCTCTCCCTAATACGGCCCTAGGCTGTGTTTTCCCTTAGTCACGCCTTTGAAAGGTCCTTTATATATGGGTGGATGTCAAAATTATGGTCCCTTTTTGGGTCCCTATTATAATACGGCACTTAATATTAGGGTACCATAATTTTGACAACCACCCATATCCCGACAGATCGGCTGTAAACCCTAAACCCTGAAACCCTAAACCCTTTAAAAGGACCACTAGACAACCCCCAACGTTGAGCCAAGCAGCGCTTCCTGCCAGACGGCTACCTCAGTAAGAGCAAAGGTCTGCTCAGAAGTTTGCTTGGGATTTAGGGTCTACAGTTTGGGGATTAGGGCTTACGCTTTGGGATTTAGGGTCTACGGTTTGGGGATTAGGGCTTACGCTTTGGGGTTTAGGGTTCACGGTTTGGGGTTTAGGGCTTACGCTTTGGGGTTTAGTGTTTACGGCTTGGGGTTTAGGCTTGAGGGTTTTGTTTGTTTTTTGTGACGGACCCCTTCTCCATGGTTAAAGCCTTGAAGCGCGCAGGGCCATGGCCTTTCTCTCGGATCAAGTGACAGGCAGGTAGACTGGCAAGCCAGCGAAGAATTCTGTTGCGCTCTTCTCTTGAAATCCCTCGGTGTTCCCTGAGCAAAACAAGGAGTAAGGTCTAGGCTTTAGAGGTGTGGAGCTGGGGAAAAGATTGCCGACTTGAAGCTCAACTATGAACCAATGACAGCCCCTAGAATACCCTAGTGCGTGTGACAGAACTTTGGGGATCTTTCCTGCATCCACTGAGGTAGACGATGTCCTTATTCCAACGTAGGACATCAAGCTTCTTTGAGGGGAGGGTGGAGTTCTGCGGGGCTGCTGGGTTTTAAGCCATGCCCACCCGCCTCCTCGAACGCGAAACACTAAACACGAATTAACCCCCCCCCTCCCCCCAATAAACGAGCATTTAAACCCACAACACAGCCAGCGCTGAACACTCTAGAGCCTAAGCCTCAGACTGAAACTGAAAGTCCAAATCCTAAACGCCATTTACCCCTATACTGTCAGCGTCAAGCTCCACCCCTCGACCCCTCAGCCCCACAAATCAAAAGCCCCAACTCAATCCCACCACCCAAAGCCCCATACCCTGTACAAATGCTACCTGAAGGATGTCTTTTGGGCGGTAGAACCACGCGGGACCGTGCTGCTTTTTTTCTGCAAAAATTGCATAAAGTGGAGGACATGGGCTTACTCTACATTGGGGACTCTAGTATCTCCTTTCTCGGTGCTTCAATAGTAAACAAGAAAGGAATTGATCCTTAAAGTGGTCCCTGTATGATCCCACTATGATGCTCCCAAAAAGGGATGTCGCCATTCTTTATAAGACTGTTGCTACAAGGTATTTTCTCGTGGCTCCAAGGCCCGCTCAACTCCTGCGCGAATAGAGCCTTAAAAGTCACAGGAGCAGCGTGAGAACCTTCACAAGAAATAATTGAGTCCACTGCCTTTTAAAACGGCTCCACAGCTCTACAAACCCTGAAATATGTGTATATATATATATATAATGCCCCTCTACAATCCTGTAAAGGGAGGATCATCCCTGCATCCGCGCCTCGTCTTCCTCAGGCTCTGCCTCAACCACGGCGCCGTCCACGCGGCGGAGGACGCGTGGAGCGCGCACTGCGCGCGAGGCGCTGAGGGGGAAGACGAAGGCCCGGGTGCCTTGCTTCCCCAACGGGTCCCTGTAGGTATATTATAGTATATATCCAGAACTCAGAACCTGCAATGTAGTTCCTTTTTGGGTCGCATATTGTAATCCCTTGCCAAAAAAA
>CAJNIZ010007571.1:0-15934 GCA_905231905.1 Symbiodinium pilosum
GCGCATCGTCAAAGTACAGATCTGCGCCTTGAGAAGCCATGACGGCCACTACGCACAGAAGCCGAAGCACTTCAGACTTTGAGCTGCAAAGCTTGAGACGGCAAATGCAAATGCAGGCAGGTGGAATGACTGCGGCAGACACGACATCGGCAACTCCAGATAAAGAACACCATGTGCAATGATTCGGGGCTGCAAAGGAGCTGGCATCACAAGCAAAACTTTGGAGAACCTGTGTCTTAGCTGATCGCCCTCACCCTGGTTTGCAACATCGCAATGCATACCTTCGTGCTCACAACGCTTCACTTCCAACGTGGCAGCCAAAATCTAGTTTAAAAAGAGCATGGGACAGCTTGCCTTGCAAAGGTTTCATTGTTCAGCAATGTGAACACATGCAATCCCATCAGAAAGCTAAAAAGCCTGCATGATGACCTGCACATTCATAGCAGGGTCGTCAAAATTATGGTTCCTTTCTGGGTGCTCATGACTCTACGGCCTCTCACTTTTAGGGTACCCCAAAAGGGACCATTATTTTGAGCACAACCCTCCACATGCAAAATCACGCGTGCCATCACAGGCAGCTACTTTCTTCATGGGTTCCTCACCAACCCCCCGTATACTATCCCCCCCAAGGTTTCCCCTTAACTAAGGTCACGAATACCTCGAGATAATTAGGGCCAATTAAGAATAATTCAGGGGAACCTACCGGGGTAGTATAGGGGGGAGTAGTAGTGGGAGCCCATAATCCCTAGAAGGAAGTAGAATCCCAGTATTCCTTTA
Source organism: Symbiodinium pilosum (assembly GCA_905231905.1). NCBI lineage: Eukaryota > Dinophyceae > Suessiales > Symbiodiniaceae > Symbiodinium > Symbiodinium pilosum. Next base: position 778 of record CAJNIZ010007571.1, read on the forward strand.
ATTGTCAATTTCTTTTCCATTTGATTTTCTCTTACTGGAGTACTATCCCCTAAGGCCCTGAAACCCTTTTCAAACCCGAAAACCCTTTGAAATCCTAAAACCCTAAAACCGTCTAAAACCCTATTACAGCTGAAACTCTTAGTGTGTCACGCCTGTGGCTGGTCCTCTACAAGGTATGCGTGCAGCCACGGAAGGCCTTGTGATGCTATGGAGTGGAATAACCGTTTTTTCAGGTTATATAGTTTAGGGTTGAGGGTTGTTTCAGGTAGGTAGGTATACTATGAAACACTAGTCACAATGCTGGCTGCCAAAGGGACCACAGGATATTATCGGGCTATAGCTGGGTCATAACTTGGGCTTTCCGTAGATTACAACAAATTCAGGGTTCGGCATATATGGTTAAGGGCGTAAAGCCTGACGTTTGATTTTACTTGCCCATGTACTGCTTGCTACTTGTGATGTCCGAACTCAATCGATGATTTAGAAATCCAGTAAATTGATAGGGATGGATCCTGGCTGGGTAACTGAATTTATGAACACATCGGCGATAAAGTTCAACAACTTCAACCCAACTTCAGAAAAAAATCTGATGTATATCTATATATGCGTATGCATACATTCATTCATTCATTCATTTATTTCATTCATAAGCTATGCAGCTAGCCCGCCCCCAGAAACCACCTTTGTACATCACCCGGGATAAGGCCCCTCAATGAGATGTCCCAATGCAGAACCAACAGGACCTCTAATCAGAACTCGCATATACTAAGCACCCCGAGTAAGAATCCCATGAGAATTCCTAACCAGGATCCCCCATAAGAACTCTCCATAAGAGTTCATAACGGGGGAAAGGAATTTCTGAAAACCAAGCTCGAGAACACTCCTATCCATCATAAGCTTCAGGTCTAGTAAGTATCCCACAGAAATGCAAGCACGGATTCTAGGGAAGCATTCTTATAAGGGCCTTCCGTGAAGCTTCCCAACAAGCCTTCAATGAGATGCCATGATCTGAACACCTGATGAAATCACGATGCCTACTCGTAGGAACTCATACTAAGACTCCTCATACGGACCTCTGCCAGGAATTCCAAACACAACCTCTCATGAGAACTTCAAATGCAATCGGAATTCCTCATCATCAGGGAGCCTCCATCAAATATATTAAAGAAGGTCCGTACAAACTTGATTGAGAGGAACTCTGAATAAATCTCCTATTCAAACTTTGGATATGGATTTGGAGTAAAGGTCCGCAATGATACCCCCAAATCAAAGTTTCACAAGAAATGGTCGTGGGAAACTCCTTGTACATAGTCAATCACTTCATGTAGGGTGACTCCGGTGACAGTGCTTCGTTCCTATGTTGTCCATATTAGCACTTTATGCCATCCCTACAAACTTCCTTTGTAGCCCGCATGCAGAACACTCTACATCGTATATGCCAATCGCGGTGTAGCCTATGAAGGACGGATCGCCATAAGCTTGTTCCAAAAACCAATCACGCAAGCCTCGTTCAATCTCAAACCTACCGAAAACAACCCCTGATATGGGTTCAACAGAAACACAGAGGCCTTGTCTTGTTTCTTAGAAACACAATACCATCAACGCTTACTGGGCCAGCGGTATTCATCCTCATTGGGCGTTTCTAGCAGGAGCTTGATCCCCAACAACAAGTCTGGATAGAATCCGTGCTAGAGTCCTTGCTGGGATGCTGATTCATTCGCGCAGCGCCTCCCTAAAACTCAAATCCCGAGCCTTACGAAACCTCCCGATTCAGCCTGAACATAATGATTTAAAGCAAGCCCAAAACAAATTCCGAAAGAAAAAAGCCTTATCTTGAACCCTTCCCAATAATAAACTCTTAGAATCTTAGCATGAACCTTGAAAGGGGACCCCTAACATCGATAGATTGAACTGCGCTGGGGGGTGGGAACCCATGTATATATATATACATATGTATGTGTACAAATACTTGGGCATTGGTCTTCAGCATTTCATCAAGGGTTGTGTGTGTTCCGAGGAAGCACTTTCAGCAGCTGCGCCAGCACAAGCCATCTTTTTCTCTTCGCTTGCACGGAAATGCTCTAGAAGTTGCCCACACTTCGACAATGCCTCAGCGAAGGTCAATTGAACGCAGTGCTTACACTCAAAAGTTAGGATGACTCCCTCAAAAAGCTTTACATTGTGAACAGGTGGCGCAAGGGTGCACGGTTGGGATGATTTCACACTAGCTTAACTTGATTGAGCAATCTCTGCCACATTGTAATTCACACCAGCAAAATGGGAGTGAAGCCGGGTCATGTCCAGTATTGGCGCGGTCTTCTACTGGGGCTTGACCAACATTCTGCTCATTGATTTCAAGCAAGGAGGTACTGAGTGTGATCTAAGCACGTGATGTTTTTGAAGTCCAGTAGAAAAAAAAAAAACGTACTGCGAAAAGTGCTACCATTGGGAAAGGCTGGGATGACCATTGACGTCAGCTGTTACCTGGCTAGTCAGTTGGATAAGACGGCAAACTCTTCATGCCCTGAAGGAAAGCAGGTTTCAAATGCAGTGTAGGGGTCTGATAAACAAACTGGCGCATATCCTTGTTTGAAGTCTCTCTATGTATACTTCGGTTCCGGCGTGGGATCCGCCACATGGGCAGTTCACCCAAAAAATCCGAGAAACCCTGACATAAAACCCCAGCCTATTTCTTTTTGCCCTACACGAACGTCCAGATCAACACCCAACTTCCCTAGAGGCAGATCAGGGGCATCTTGATGTCTGGCCAGGATGTGCTGACGCATCTTCTGGCGGACATCTTGCAGCTTGGGCTCCAAATCGGAAGCTTTCAGCTGACCTCAGCTGGGGATGCTGCTGCTTGAGTCTGCAGAGTTCAGGACATGAGAATTGAGGACTTGACTTGGGAAGACCCTTACACGCCTAGGTTTACTAGCTAGCTTGCTGGTAAGTGTTGCCCGTCCTGAAACTTTGCGGACAGGCTGAGGTACGCTGCAGGTCAGCCATCCCATTGAAGGTCATGATGCCAGGAAAGTGGAAGTAATCCGCTGATGCAGCCCACTTGCGGACTTTCTGCAAACCATCAGTCCGGAGGTCAAAAGGGGGAAGGCTATCCTCATCGGCTCTCCCTCCTATCCGTACACGCGGGATAGTTCGATCAAACCAACCGTCATAAACTTCATCGTCGTCCAGAGATGTAAGTTGCAACCATATGCGCGCCAAAAAGTCAAGAGTTGGCAGAAACAGTGGCAACAACATGGCATACAAGTCGTTGAAGTAATTCTTGTAGGGATGCTCTGGGATGTAGACGGCAGAAGAGTACGTCAACATGTGCTCGACGTGCTCAGGCTCTGACAAGGTCCAAAACTGGTCATGCCTGTGTTCAGAAAACTCGTTGTGCGGCATTTGTCGCATTACAGTCCTCATTGCCAAATAGACTGTGGAAAGTTGCATCAAGAAGCTTGATGCTACAAGCACCTTCTTGTTGACGTGCCATGGGGCTGCCAAGGCCCATTCCAATAATTGTGCTCTGAAGAGCGTCATGGAAGCAACGTTTGCGGCTACTTGCCCCACGTGATACTCGAGGAGGGCATGGGTAACACCAGAAGTGCAAAAGATAAGTTCCCGCTGCTCAGCTCGCCTCGCCAAATCCAGCAGCATGACGCCGGCCAAGTTCGGAGGAGCACCGTGCAGGGGATTCATGCCAAGGAACTGCATTCTAGGAACGCGGGGCAACAGGTTGACAAAAAAGTGACACATGAACATCTCATAGCAGATTAGCATGTCAGGACGTGCTTCTTTACTCACCACATCTTGTGCAACCTCCATCAGCTGCTCAAAGCCCACGTCATCCGGGGCATGAAACATCTCGCACAGCGCATCAGCCCGGCTGGGCACCTTCCGCTCTAAACACCCTGGGGTGCGCTCGCAAAGGTAGCAGGCAGCAAAGTAGACAAAGTCCAACACATCAATGCCTGCAAGGGCAGCGCTTCGATCGACATGATCAGAAAAGACGTTGGCCAGCGGCGCATGGAGGCATATTATCACCACTCGGGCTGATGATCCATGTGTCGAGGACGTCAGAGGTGGCGGGGGAACGTGGATCACAGGCGAAGGCAAAACAGGATCACCAGGCTTGACCCCTTCTATCAACCAAAGGTTCTGTCGGATGGTGCCGGCGAACACGTGGTCAACCCCCATGTCATCCTTGACTGCGCCACTATGTGCCTCCAGCAAGCTCCGTGTAAGCCAACCTTTTACTGTTGAGCAAGGCTCCGATGCAAGTTCCAAAGCTCCCGCACAGTTACGCGGGACGCACAAAATGTTGAAGTCCTGCTCAGCTTCGACGTCATCCTCCGCTTCGACTTGTAGCCCTTCAAAGATCTCGTGGCCCAAAGCGGTGACCCCAAACTGAAGCTTCACAAAAATCAGCTTGCCGCCTCTCGCGTGGCAGTGCGTCTTCGATTCTACCACAGCAAGGACTGCGGGCACCAGCGTTCCCACGGCAAGCGCACAGAAAAGGAACCTTGAAAGCATCACGCATCCTACATGCTAGAATGAGAGCAGCCAAGTGGGGTTTCGAAGGCAGCACCAAATTACAAATTGGCAAACAACTCTTCGGTGCTGAAGGCCCGGACACAGGCAAGGCCTTGTCGAGACAATTAGACCAATGGTGAGCAACTGGACCGCCCTGAAACGCGTTCATAGTACATTCAGTGATAGCGAAGCTACTGCTAGCAACTGTAAGAATCCAAGCAGGCTCAGTAATGAGAATGAATCCCAAATGACGGCATCTTCCACCAGCTTTTGAGAGAGGTTCCCTTCACTTCAAGCAACCTGACTGACAGACGCGCCATCTGCTCGGGATGGCACCAGCCCGGCTGTACTCAACAGCTACACGCTCCTCTGGATTGCGAACTCTGCAGCATGGCATGGCGAACCAGTTTGGAATATGGCCATGTAAGCTAACGCATGGTAGGTTCGTTCTCCATCTGATTACCTTGCTGCGGCTCATGAGTTGCACATTGCATTACAAGGGGCATGGTAGGTGACTTGGTTGTTGCATGCCACGAGATTGACAAGGCCTCGAACGGCAGAGGTGGCTTAAATGCTGTCGTACAGGTGGAAATTAATTCTGAATGAGACGGCGAACATCATGGTTGCTCATCATAAACCTCAAGTAATTGCTCAAGTCCCTCCTCTTGCTGCAACTCTGACTGGCTAGTGGGCTTAGCCGAAGACCTAAACCCTTAACCCCCAATTAGCCTCATCTCGGGCCCCCGGCGCAGAAGGAAAAATGATGTTAGCCCATGGGCCTCGGAGATTCACCAAAGCTTCATATGAGCCCATTTCACTGCCTATATACTACCCAATCCCCATGTGCTCCCTATTCTGTACCCCTATATTACCCTCTATATCCTGGAAAAAAACCTACATAGTCACTGTATACCCCTCTGTAAGCCTATACAATACCTAAATGCCCTGAAAGGATCAAGCAAATATGGTGCCTGAGCAGGCGGCGACACCTACTTCCACGTAGACCAGGCTCTTCTTGCCAAGGTCCTGGAGGATTGACTGGGTTGCTGTTAAGGAACTTAAACTAAATCACCATAATAGGGGTGTATGGAGTTATAAGATCTAGAAGGGGGAAAGGCAATTTTCCCGAAGATGTGCATTGTCATATCAAAACGGTAGTCTAGAAGCATGCCCCAACGGCATTTCGAAAGCATGCCAGATCGAGGATTTTTTGGGCGCGTCCAGTGGTTGTGTCTGACTTAGCGATACAAGTTCTGATTGACACTGAGTCCCACCGGGTCTCACCAACACTAGAGACTTGGGCCTCCCTCCAAGAAATGCCCCTTCCATGTCATAGTCCTCTCACCTTACCCGGAAGCCTACATACAAAGTTCGCGTGACCCCCACAAACTGCTCCATGAAGATGTTGCTCTTGGTACTCCACTCTGTTGCGTGGCACAGCTTTGGCTAGGAACTCCTGTGGAACTCTTTTCCAGAATGCTTTCAAACACTACTGGAACAGTAAAACATTCGTTTCAAATCCCTCGATCTTTACCACTAGCGAACTTGTAAGTATAGAGGTTACCCTAATTATAGCATTCTTCTTTGAATCCCTTAGCAGCCTTAGCAGCAACCCAGATGATGACAGTCAGTGCCCAGCCGCCTTGCCCAAGGATTGGTATATGGGAGTTCCCCATGATGGATACTTTTTTGGGGGGTCCCCATGATAAGGACCATAGCATTTTAGTGTCTTTATTGGGGTATCCCTGTTTGGGGAAACTTGCATGAAGTGATGGTCCTCACGCAAGCGCTGCAACAGCCCACGCAGGATGCGATAGCGCTCGCCTCTAACTGTTTTTGCACCTTCTTTCCAAAGAAGTGTGGCCCTGGCATTTTTTAAATGTTGCTGCAGGGGGCATGGTTAGTTGCTGATGCTCTGACAACCCTCGCATGTTCTGGTGAAGTTGGGGACTTCCATGCAATGACCGTACTTGCATCGACTTCAACAGCAAAAGCAACAGGAATGTCACAGGAATGTCAGTTCAATGCTAGCTACAACAGCTGGATAAGTTTGGCAGCTAGCTTCAGCGCCTGGAGTATGCAACTTCAAAACCCAATGCCAAGTTTCCTGAAGGAGGTGCATAATTCTAGACAACATGTGTCCTTCTTCGGGTCTTTTCAACAAAGACTCCAGTGACCCCAAGATGATAGATTTCTCATGTCAACCGACCCTCAAAACAGCGAGCTGTCCAGCTAAGCCAGGTGCAGCAGGCATCGCTGTGCAGGGGTGGCTCGGCCAGCCGAAGCTTGGGTCCTCTACGAGCTGTATGTGCCCAGGTTTAGGCCTAAGCTTTGTAGAATGGAGGGTACGTTTCGTAGAGCCTCGGAATAGGAGAACATCCCCCCCCTGTACAGCAGTGTTGGCCTACAAGTCTGTCTCAATATGGCTTCTCGATTCCCTCTGGTTTGTCCTGGAAATTTGCTCATGAAGCGACGCCTCCTGGGCATTTTTAGAGCTGAGACAAGCACAAGCCCGTCGCCCTTGCGAAAGAATCTCATAACATGCTAAGCCTGGAGCAGGTCAAAAGTCGTCAGCAGCAGAACGAAGCCTGCCAGCAACACTCAGGCATGAAGGGTTCTGCTTTATTGGCATTGCGTGCTCACTCTGAGGCAAAAGCTTTGTGAGAGTAGCGTCAGCTCACGACTGAGCTCCCAAACCTAGCAACTCTGAAACACCCTCTGCAGTGACCATTGGCCCCTGCTCATCCTATCTCAACATAGCCGCAAGTATTGGATTTGAAGGGCTCGCGCCGCATCGTTTTTGACAAGTCGTATCCGACATGCAAAGTAATTACCAACGTTCTGGGTCTGGTTTCTAAGGCATGGTAAGAAACAGATTGGGGTACCAACTGCCCTCCGGATTTGCACTGCAACCTATGCCCTTGAGCCCTGTAGAAGCAAAAACCAAGTGGCTGAAGTCAGCAGCTCAGCTTGCGAGGCCATCAGATGCTGCACACGCAGGACCTTGACACAGTGCAGGCAGGCTGCAGAGTCATGACCCCACTTGTTACTATGTGGCTTTGAGGGTTCTAAGTCCACTTACTAGGTCCCCTGATCCTCCAAGCACCACTGCTTCCATACGAAGACCTGAAGATCCTGAAGAGCCCCAAAAGCCATCGATGCAGAGCATTGAGTGGAAACAGTCCCTGGTAGTTGTACTGGGGCCCTGCAACCTCAGACTTCAGCCCTTTGCAACAGACTTCATCACTAAATGCTCGCGCACTACTTCATACTAGAGAACATGGTTAAGTCAACTACGTGGTGAACTCAGCCCTGAACTCTGAACTCCCAAGTCCAGAAACCTAACCCGTGCAGGGCACCCCACGTGGTGCCTGAGGAGCGAAGCAATGCTGATCGGAGGGACCTTGCATTCTGGAGCTCTTGTGGCATCCCTGAAGAAACAAACATGTGCGTTTAAAAGATTAGGGTTCCCCTCTAAACACAAGGTCTTAGAAGCGAGGCTTCTCAAGAATTCCAGCATCTACATCTTTTGCTGGCTGAGATTGAAACCCTCCCTGAGCTTCAACGAACGAGCAGAGCCGGCCGCACGGAAAAGCAATGCTGGGCTTTTTGCTCAATCGATTATCGGCACAGGTCTTGCCAAAGATGCAAAGCTGACAGCCTAGGCCCGGCTGACATGCCTTGCTCGGCCACAACATAAGCGACGTCCTTAGCACCACAATCGCAGTCAAAGTCATAAAGATACATACTGCTTTCGTGAAATCAAAGAATTCAGCGCAACTTCTCTGCAACTGACATGGTACCCCTGCCGCCTAGTCACTTTTGTTCGGATGGGTGCTGCTGCCTGCCAGCAAGGCCACTGCCTTGTCTGGATGGTTTGTAATGATACCATCGACGCCCACTTCCATTGCTGCTTCCAGATCATTAGTAGCATCGACTGTCCAGGCGAAGACGCGCCCCTGCGCCAGGCGTAGCCTCTCAGTACCAAGTGCAGATAATGAAGAGTGCCTGACAGCCACACCTGAGAAACCAAGCCCGACATGCTGCAGGTCTTCCTTCTCCAGAAGCCCAGACCGAGAGGCCAGGGACAAGTACATGACTTCCAAAGAAGGAACCAAATCTCGCAGTTCGTGCAAATAAGGTTGATAGAAAGACTGCGCTACAATCAGGCCTTCTCCGACCTGACGCTGATACGGCTGCAACGCTTCTGCAACCAGCCGCGCCAAGTTTGGATAGGACGGCTCCTGCTTCTTCATAACACCTGCCCTGCGTAGAGCTGCCTGGACCCAGTTTGGAACCCCGGAGAAGCCACCCTTCAGCTCGATAAGAACTTTTTTGCTCCCGCCAGGCCATTGCATGGCGAGATCGAGGACCTGCGGACTGCAGAACTCGTCCCACCACAAACAAGCAAACAAACAAACGCACAACATGGGCAATGCATCGCCAGCCTCGCTCAACATGGGAACCTTCTCGCCCCGGAAAGCTGGGGAATGCTTTGATCCGGCATCCAGGCGCCGTATCTCATCCAGGGTTGCTTGACAAACCAGCCCCGTACCGTCCGTGGTGCGATCCTCAGAATCAAAAGTTGTCTAGCACGAAGAATTGTCTATGTGACTGCCTCTCCCTCACTACCATGCAAAGCACGAAAGCCATCAATGCAATGCTTCGAGCCTGTCAAGCTTCCAGTTTGGCATCATGGATGACAATCACATGCCCATCCAAGCTAGGATGAACATCGAGCTCAACTCCATCAGCACCGGCTTCCAATCCTTCCGCACTCAGATCCACTTACCTTTGGTCAGCAAGGAATGAGGCGCTAGATCCTTACAGTATGATCCCCAATCATGTAACAGGTTTCATTTGCTTTTCGATTCCTTCATTCCCTGCTAACCAGCAGCAAGTCGATCCAAGTCTCATGCAATGCACCTGTGACCCCTAAACCTTTTTGTGGTCCGCCCTGTAGAAGGGAACCCTATGGAACCTTAGACCCCTAAAACTTAAACCCTACAGGCGCTAGGTGTGGATCCTCCCCCCACCACAACCGCTATCGCACATCTTGCCTCTTGTTCTACCATGTAGGGAGAATTTGCTGGCTCCACCGTCAAACACTGCCATGTATGTTCGAATGAAAAATTTCTGCTTTGACAATCCTACGCCTTCGAAGAACTCTTTCCACTGATTTTTTAAGCAAGCAACTAACCAGAATAGATGTTAAAATGATGAGCTCGCGGTAGATGCGCGCAGCGACATGGTTGCTCTACTCGTTCTTACAACACTCTTCACAGCCTGCGCGGAAGGCAGCCAACGTGTTCTCGGGGCACGCCTTGGACGCTCCGCGGTGCGCCCAAACCAGCGGGCGAACGCGCGCCATGAAGGGCTCGCGGTCTACATGGTCTACAGGGCTAGCATGAGTCATTCAAGGGCTTCATAATGAGAAGGACCCAGGGATCTCTCACAAGGTTCAAAGGACAGCTCAAGCAATCTATCGGGGTTTCCTTTTGAAGGGTGCGTTCTGGAAGTCGTGACATATGCTTCACAGCTACATGTACAGTACATGCAGCATGAGATGAAACAGGCAGGCTACAGCACATCCGCAGATGACACCTAATGCTGTCGACGTCATCCCGTTTCTTTAAAATTCTGTCCGAGCACAGGCATGCAAGCTTTTCATGCCTTGGGCCTCATGACTCTGCTAGGGTCCCGACCCACAAGTGCGAGTCAACAGCAGAACTCCCGAGGTCCTGCAGCAACGCGCCCAACTAGTTTCATCGCAATATACCGCAATACGCATTTTCTGATACCTGCTTGCCCCAGCTCAAGCTGCTGTACATAAGAGAAACAAGACTGTATCGCTCTGCCTCGTCGCTGATGGGGACAATCGCCTTTCATCAGCAAAGATTTTCACACAGGCATGCATGGCAGCAACACAAGTTGCGTCAAGAATTTGTGAATTTCAAAGCAAACATCCGTAGCAATGTCTAAAATCACGAAAGTCAGCGCCATTGTCGGCCATTGTCGACCAGTCCACAGCCCGGCGATGCAATGATCTTTATGGCAAGGCACCAGTGGAACGTGATGAGAAGGAGGCTGCAGCTCCACCTGAATAATGAAGGAACGAGGAAAAAAACAACCGTTTTGAAGATACGAATGCTGACCGTTATGTCATTACAAGAACACTGAAAGATAGCCGCCACAATCAGGACCAACTACAGCAGGGGAACCTTCCAAGGGGAGAGTTTATAAAATTGGTATATGGGGACAGTAATCAGTAACCTATAAACCTGTGCATTTATCCCATATATCATCTTCATACCTCCCCCCAGAAAAAGGTATCTTTGGCAACCAACCCCCAAGTCAGTCCCCTAAACCCAAAACCCGGTACAGTCATCAAGGGCTCCTGGGAAGAGACCCCTGGAAATGACCCCGAATCTGCTTACCTTATAGGATTACCTTATCACATCCTTACATACCCCCCACATTACCAGGTAGTCCAAAAATTCCGCGGCATAACCTACAGGGATCCCAGTACACGTCTGGCCTAATCCCCTCCCCGCAATATTAAGCCCCCCCCGCCCCCCATTAAGTACTCCCCATCGTCGTATATTGCAATCTATTGGGAATATTTAACATTAGCGGGGGGGGTTTTATACCATATTAACCCATTATAGTAATTTCCATTTTCTTTTCCATTTTCCCTATATAACCCCAATATCTACCCCATGATCCCATAATATCAGGGGGAGGGGATTAAAGCCCCAGCCAACTCTGGGGCTCGGGCTAATATCACCTCCCAGCCAGGCCTCGAACCAAATAGTTAGGGTTTAGGGTTTAGGGTTTAGGGTTTAGGGTTCTGGGTGTAGGGTTTAGGGTTCTGGGTGGTGGAGGGTTCGGGTTTAGGTTTTTTGAATAATATCCTCCCAACAATGGAGAATCAAATGGAAAAGAGAATGGAAAAGGACGTGGAAACTGGGATTATATAGGGAATTAGGGATTATAGTTTAAACTACCTATATAACCCCCTTTAAGGAGGTTAGACTTTCGCTCATATAAGCTACAATCAACATTTCTTATCTTCGAAATGAGTGAAGAATGCTCATTTGAGCAACTCTGCAATACTTCAAGTTGTCTTGGGATCAGGCTCCACGAGCCATTGCTCCGCGGTGGTTGGTACCTGAGACCAAACTCAGCAAAAGATCACAAGCGGAAAATGAAAAAGGCAGTGGGAGCTGCTGCCGAGTGGCCTCGAAACTTCGGTTGAACCATTCTCTTGCAGAAATCACGCCAGCCTCGAAATTGAAGCTCGGCGGCTTCGCCCCTTTTCCATGCTCTGTGGAGGGCACACGTGGGCTGACAGCGGACCCAGCCTCCACTCCATCTGCAAGCTTCAGCATTTCAAGGGCCAGCCTGGAATGTGCAAAGGAAAAAGGATTTGCGTGCCAAGTCGAGCAGCCAGTTTTTTTTCTTCCGGCTGCTGGTCGAAGACGGCCACCTTCCTGCTGGTCAGCGGAGAGCGCCGGTATTGCAGGCTCTTGGCTTGCTCTTTTGCGTTGGTCTCATTTGCAGACATCCACGCGACAGGCTACAGGCTGGGTCTTGGCGAAGAATGGAGAGGCAGGTCTCTCGGAGCCGGTCTGTGGCAGGAAGCATGCCTTCATGCAGCTGCGTCCCCCTCGATGACGAGATGGCGGTTCGTAATGCGCCGATCAATGGACAGGATGGCATTTGCTTTGTTCTGAGCAGCCATAATACCACACATGATGGCATGTCTAGAATCATCCCCTTGCTCATCAGCTGCTGCGCACCTCACAGAAACGTCAGTGAGGCCATCCTTGATGCAGCATGGCACTACCAGCCAAGCAGCCAGTTGCTCGGCTGCCCGCTGGAGAACTGCAAAGTTCAGCTCATTGCATCCATGCACACAAACATAAGCAAGACCTGCATCACTTGAAGCCTCGCACAAGTCTTCAAACCTGCCCACCACGAACGACAAGTTGGCCAGGCACTCTGTGTTGCTACCTACAGGGGTGCCAAACCTGTTTACTGCCTCGACGTAAAGCTCGAAGCCAGCCCTCCTTTCAATGTCCAGGGCAAAAACTTCTGTGTGAGGGAAGCGATAGGCCAGCAATACAGCCAGCAGACCATGGCCACTTGCCACATCATAGACCCTGCCAATTTGTGGGAGATTGCGTTCCTTCCGCACTTTGTTGCATCGCTGCAAGTGCGATACCACCTTCTTCCAGATTTCGATTGTCTCGAACACCTCCTTTACCCGAAGATGTTCGGCCGAGTGTTCCAGTAGTCTGTCGAAAGCTTTCAAAAGCTCCTCCTCGCCACTGAAGCTGCTCCTTAGGTACAGTCTCAGGAGCTCCTGCTCGGCAACAGTAAGGTTGAAGAATTTTGTGGACACGTCGAGGGTACCTCCACGGCGGCACGGAAAGTGCCCCAGCAGCGACATCCCTCGCGCCCAGGGGTTCGCGCTATTTGCGCTGTCAGGCTGCATCCCCAAGTCACTCGAGGCGTTCTGTTGGTGGCGCTTGCTACCATAGTGCTGCTTCCAGGCGGTTGCCGAGGAGCAATGGGCCTTGCACGCTTCACACCAGTACCCAGCGTGGCCTTCCCCTGGTGGCTTTGCTACTCTAGAGCTCTGCAGCTTTGCAGCACCTGCAGCTTCTTCCGCCGCAAGAGCCAAGTCATTGTTTCCACCCCAGGCATCCGCTTCGTTCTTTGAATCGGTATGCTCGCCAGCTTTGACCTTCAGCCGGAAAGCGTCTTTCTCCTGCAAACCACGGCCGAGGGAGATCAGTTTGGAAAGCTTCTTGCCACTGGTCAGCAGCTCCAAGCTGCTATCGCTGCCATCAGCATCAACTCCCCCCGGTCCTCGAAGAAGGCTATAAAGCTCGAGGCGTGCGATAGAAACCTTCTCCAGCCCGGGTGCAAAGGCGGCTTTCACCGCTCGCAGCCAGCGCCCAACATCTGCAAACCCATCAACGGGCACCTGCTCAGGGAGCTGCCGAAAGGTGCGCCAAAAAGAATGGTTCTCTCAGACAGAACAGCCTGTAACAAAGTGCCGCTGGCTCATACACACAGCTCCACCTCCAGCTGCACAAAACACAAGACATGGCATAACTGGTAGGGAGGCAGGGGGTGAGTTCCGAATCAGGCCTGCTTGGATGTAGACTTGAACTGTACCCACAAAGACTGAGAAGTGTTGCGCTCTTCGCCCATGGCACCAGCCGTGCTAATTCATGCGGCCGCCGTTGTCATCTTTGTCGAAGGGCATGTCCGGAGGCTGAAAATGTGAGTCAAAAATGCACCTGGAAAGAAAGGAGCTGGCTGTCCCAGAAGCATTTTTGTATAGGGGCTCTGCTCAAATGCATTGCTTCACGTGGTTGGCTTAGATGGAACTGCAGGGACCCATGGGCTCATGACCTCGTGTTAGCAAAATCGCCCACAGGCATCAGTGCTTGAGACTGATGACATGGCATGCGCCTGTAGGTTAAGAAGCTTGCTGCCATGGCATTGTTGCGGCGGCCCGTATTATCAAGGTGCATTCAAACGTCAACTGTACCGCATGGGGGTCACAGTCTTCCATCTTGCTGCATCTTGCTGCATGCTCTCACGGAATCATGCCGTGTTTTTTGCCTGGCGGTGGCTCCTAGATGAGACCAGACCTCAACGGCACACTCGCTTCAAGCACAACGATAACAATCCTGACCTCATGAAATGCTCTTGCTGAGATTGGGGCTACAGGCAACGCCATCACCAGCTGCAGAAGAACTCCCCTCGACGTGGCCGAGAGCCCAGTTGAAAGCTCGCGCAGCACCAAGCTCACGACGCGTCTTTGGCATGGTAGGCGCTGTGCAACGGCCCGAAGCCTGGCCGCTTCAAGCTTCCGCATTTAGCTGTTGGGGCACAGCAGCTAACGGAAGCGGACTACCTCCGGCCAGGTCTTCCAGCAAAGCAAACGGACTCAGCTGACCTTACAGGTCCGGGGCGACTGGGTTATTCCATGCACAGAACAGTGCGCAAGCTATCTGCCTGACTGACGCGTGAGACTTCTAATCAGGGAGCAGCTGAAAACATGCATCGGCAGGTTTGTGAACAACTGCGATGAAAAGCAGAGCTCGGCTTTCGTATCAATCGCTCGGAGATGCACTTCGGCCTGGTGATGCGGACCATCTATCAGAAAGCACTTCGCGTGCCTCGGTTCATCTGCAAAAACCAGCTTTGCCCCAACCGCAAGCTTTGGCAAGTAGTACTTCTATCCAGCCTTCACGGTGGCTGCGTGCCTCAGCTTTGCCATAGCGCACCATCATAGAGTACTGATGAGTAGTACTTACTACGCTTCAAATTGTTGCGAGTGTGGGCCTCAAGACGACTTCCAAGTCATGGCGAAACATGGGACAGCCGAGCTGCTCCACCGAAAGGCAGCACAGGAGGAAAGCAACGCCCACCAAAGCTTCTGGCCAGCATCTGCTTTGGACCTGCGGGATACAAAAAGGCAACGCGGCCCGGCCAAGAAAAAGAAGCTGCCTGAACTGAGGTAGCTTCGGCGCGAAAGCAACAATCCTGACAAACTGATTAAACCCTGACTACCGGAAGTGACTGTGTTGCTGAGCCT